>LUCH01001837.1:0-58939 GCA_013368495.1 Paragonimus heterotremus
AGATCTGGAACACGACCGACGAATGATTTCACACGCAGCTTGGAATGAGGAACGTTGAGCGTCGGTGGATCAGCCGATACGCGGGGCCAAAAATTTTCCACCATCCAATGACTTCACCAGCCTAAAAATCTGCACGAAAGAAGAGGGCAGAGATGAGGTGCGGTAACTCGCGTTTATTAATGCTGACGATTCATTTTAAAAATTGATGATGGTTTTAAGCGATTGTGCGAGTGAAGTTAACAGAACGGTATATACGGAATGTGCAAAAATGAATTATGACAACTGAATTGTTGAATGTACACCCTACACACCTGTTTGAAAAGAAAAGTTCCTGAACTGTGGCAGCACGTGAAGTTCAAACGAGTTAAGTGTGTCAGAGAGTAAACACTTTTTTGGCATTGAGGCCCGTGGCCTGAACTATGTACAACTTTAAATACATCATTCAACCGTTGTTAGGATGAGGTGATAACTACCGCGTGGTGTGAAAATTCGAATTTATATGTGGTAACAGAAATTATCACACGATATCTTTAATGTTGTGTCCTGAAGATTACCTGACTAATTATCCAATGAACTAGAAATTTCCTAAACAGTTAATGGTTTTTGACTTTTCGTTTGCACAGACGGCCTTTTCTCATTGCGCGTTTGCTCTAACAGCGTGGACTAGTCCACGTTGTTTCTGCCAATTCTGTAACAGTTTCTAAGGCCCGCTTTGACCAACATTTACTGCGTTAGTTCAGATGCTGCTTGTTCTCCCCATTTTAATTCACTGCTGAAGTCCTTGCAAGGTTTTCAGCAAAAGGTTCTGCAGAATCTCGAGATTCTACTCGAGTAGAATGTCGATGATCATCGACATACGGAATTGTCAAAAGCTCCAGCTTCCTTCTTCTTTTTACAACCCATTGAACCGTTGAACTCGTTGGAGAGATCAGTGTGCACACCGTAGGCGTCATGGGCTCGCACTCTCAATAAATGCGAAATTCTTAAGAAGGACGCTTTCTCCCGAGCAAAAATCATGAACGCGAACACTGCCTGTTTTTCTCTTTTGTTTCAGAATCCCTTTTGTAGTGTCGGGTCTCCATGATAGTTCCGCAATTTGGATGCAATTGCAATTGCATGCAGTTGCATCCGCACCAGTGAACGTTGAAGCTCAACTTCAACGTTTCGAAGTTCGACCCGACTCCTCATACTGCATCCAATCAAATAAATATGTGTTCAGTGATCACACAGGACGTGTTTACGTGGGCATCTGTGAGATACGTGTGTTTCGCTCATTTTTGAGCATTCACGAGACAGCAAGCGGACGAACTGGATGCTGTTCAAATTTCAACATCAACCACAATCTCAGCAGAGGATTTCACGCCAGAAGGTTCGTTATCCTACACAGTTATCCATGCGACATTATTGCTACAAAATACGAGACCTCAAAAAAATTGGGGAATTTCGAAAATGGCTGCTGAATGGCATTGTATTTTTCAACCTTACGCAATACAACCTCCAGCATTTCGACAGGAAAACGACGACGAAAGATGTGTGCAATCTTCGAGCACGACTGTTCGCAACATGAAACACCTTTGACTATCTAGGTCGCTTGCACGTCCAAATGAACACAACCGGTAAGTGCCACTTTGACGTAGGTAGCGAGAATCGTCTGACACATTTAGTGTTCATGAGTAATGAACAAGTAGAATTTTGTTGGCGTTACTCCAAAGTTATTAGAATCGATGCAGCTCGTTTTGGTGGTTGTGAATGCCAGCTGGGTAGGTTTACCGGTTTGACTTGGTTGGTTGGCGAACGAAACTTTGGTAGTCATTGCCATGTTCCATCGGAAATTCGCGCTCCTTGCTGGATCAGTGAAGATCAGGACAGTGGTTGTGGACGAAAGTGTGGCTATACAGGCGACAATTTCACAATAGCTTCCGCACGTCCACCAACTTTTGTGGCGAGTGCACATCCCCAGGAACGTGCGCGGTTGGACCTCCAGTCTGACCGTGAACAAGTGGTTCATGGTAGCTATGCTCACGCGTAACCACTGGAGATAAGCTATAGCGCTGGCTATCATGCAGAACACCGACGCTTCCTTCTATATTGAGTACTTGGTGATCATGTTCAGAAATATATCAGAGGAATGAATCAATTCCCGCAGCCCAAAGTGTTGGAACTAGTTCAACCCGTATTTTTACCCAGGTCTATTGTCTATATCGATAAACCAATCGACAATGAAAACAAAGACTCAGCGCGTTGACCCTTGTGTATTGGTATCGACCCTGGAAAATAAAGTGTACAGAGAAAGAACGTCAAGCTAGCGGGGCACGGAGCGAGTTGTCGTTGTAGCCCGGGGCGGATATTACAAATGGAATAGCTTGACTAAAACAAAAGTAGGCAAAAGGCCAAAATCATCACAAATGTACAAGTGAATGCGACTATCAAAAATATCATGTTATAGTCGCTACAAAAGGTCCGCATGTTTAGCCAACGGAACAACAACTTCGTGGGGGCGACGCATCGATCAATTAAGCGGCACAATATGAACTTACAGATTAAGACTTGGCAGACTATCGAGCACACTGATCACCTTCGAACACATTGCCGTCGGCCGCCAAAAACTGCCTGACACTGCATGCGGCTCATACCAGCATATTGATAATCGTACAGTTCGTATCTGGTTGAGTCGTTTACTTACCTCGAGGATGGTGCGGTTGATGTCAGGATACTTCGCCGATAATACTCATCTCACCTTCACTGCCTATTAGAATACGATTTCTTTGATGATCAACAATCATACCTGCAACTTCAGTCTAACAAAACCGAGGTTACCATTGCCGCTTTACGTTGGAATATCTGCCACCGTGCGTGCATCTCTCGCATGAATACCAATCGTTTAGCAACCAGCTGGAAAACTTCCCTTTTACTCCGCCTTGAATAATAATTTACAGTTGAAGTTTGGAAGTTCTCAATCTCAGCTGTGACTCACTCAAGAAAACGTACGTCAGGTCTCATGGAGTTGCAGCGTCCAATGAACTTGGGATGATGAACAACTCGCCCCCATTCATCTAACTGGACTATTTGAAGTGTTTCATTGTTTGCAACTATAAACTACATAGATGCAATTTACCTAAACTTAGCTGTCTATTTCTTCTTCCAATTCGTTTTGCTTTTCATTCTAAATATGAATTATTTGCCGCTATCGTAACCGTTTCTCTCAATAATATTTTACTTTTTTAGTAATTATTTTTAAGATATATCTGCTGTTCTTGTGTGCTTGTCATTATGACTGTTACCAATTCATAGTTGATTCGTTTTCTGTAATTCGTAAGCGGCTGGTCGAGCCGTCCGTTTGAGTTTTGGCATAGGGTTCTTCCAGAATGTTGGTACTACGGCTCTCAGCACTCCTGATTGGTGTACAATGTTTACTTTAGAAAAATTGAAGCGCCCTATGTTTTTCACTTTGGGCCATGTTGGATAACCTAACGCCATTTCTCCTGCTTTCTTTTCTGCAGCATTGAGCGCATATATGCGCCTACATAGGCTTAAATCACACGGTGCACTGTAGCATTGGTTTACCGTTAAATACGTCTGCCCAGGACCCACATGTATTGTTCAGAGCAATCAAAAAGATTTAGTGCTCCGTAAGTGTGGTGGTTTGCACACCCGTCGAGGACAGTAACTCCTACGATGTACTCCAAGGCCTAGATAGCATACATGGGTGTTGAGTTTGCTTTAACGGAGTATACTATAGCTTAGTGCCCGTCCTACCAATTATTCTTGCAAACGTCCGATACACTTGTCTAAACGACAACTGAGGCGTGTAATATTAAAGCATCTGCTTGCAAGTGATTTTATACCCATTGCTTAGTATAGACGGCCACCGTGCAGGTAGTTTGTTTTTAACCCACTTTTCTTCTGGAACAGTCTGAGTGAGCCCAAGGACCATGGCCGTATTTTACATGACATATTCTTTGAGGTTTTTTACTATATTTAGCCGAAATTAAAGACCTCGGTGGCTCGCTGTATTGTAACTCACATAAAGCAAACTCAGTTTCTGTGTGTGCTGTCGAGGCTTTCGTATATACTGCAAACAAGATCAAAAAGAAGGCGCTTGCGAAGGAACTGATAACCCCAATCTCCGGAAATCCCCCAGACCGGACGTCTTGTGTCTAGTTATACTGAGTGGGGTGTTTGAAATTGTTCTAGCATCTCGACTGTCTAGCTTGTTTTAAAAATAGTTTGGAAAACTTTGCAGTCAGTATTTCGAGGGGAACCTTGGGTGGCTAGGTGAACTTTCCAGTATCTAGAATATTGATATTTTCTGACTTTCTGTGATAATAACGATGAAATATTCAGTAAGTTTTATATCAGATACCCACTTTCAAATACTGCCAATGTGGAGCTAGAATTGCTTGCGCAGTCTTTGATTGAGGAGATTGCATCATGTAATGAACAGCATAAACACAGTGCTCCACAACCTGACGTAAAGTCGGAGAAACTGATGGCTCTTTAAGTATGGGAAAATGCATAATCGTTATCATTTATCTTATTACGACAGACATGTAACCCGTTCCAGCCAATATAAACTAAAAGGAACCAAGACAGAATAAACTACTATGGGAACTCTTTACTGAGCCGAGAGCCCGGCGGTGGACATGTTTGCATTTTTTCTTAGTACAACACAATGTTGTCTCAAAACAGGTTTACAGAGAAAATGCCTATCTGTCAGCATAGGTTGCAGGTGCCCTAAGGGCTTTTCAGTACCGTTAATAAATACGGCCGCTCCATTTAAACAGAACAAAAATGTAAATTTCAACAATCAGAGTAATCTTTGGACGACTCGTGCACAACCTGACTTTAGATATACTGTCAAAGCCACCAAGGCTTTTACCCCTTATGAACTATCCGAACTTTCATTGTTGACCGTGTCAGATAGCTCTGTAAGTATACTCATAGTGGATTCAGTTGTGTTTCTTCAAACACTCTCCCACTTCCCGGAAAACTTCAGAGTAGGGTTAAGAGGATGTTGGAAGATCTGTGGTAATCTCTGTTACCTAACGACACGAGAACGTTTGTGCCTCTTTAGTCCATAATGCCGCAAGGGAAGCCAAATTAGAAAGGAATTGTAAACCATTCTGTCACTGTCAAAATGCACGCGTGTCGCCTCGACTCGCCTCGCAAACAGCCGCTCACACCTAAATCAATGTCCTCTGCGAGGATACTTTATCATTTTTACTACGCAGAGGTAGATGCTGAGCAGCAGTCCACCGAAAGTAACCGCATAGAATACAAAGGGTGGCTAATGGAACTTGCTCAACAGTGATTACCCCTCCAGTCGATTGAACCTGTGTCAGTAACCTTTTCCTTCCACCAACTTCTATGTTCACCTTGAAATCCGTCTATGGCGGACCGGCTGTGAACTGCATGTACACCCTAATATCTTTGTCCGATGAGCCGGCTACCAAAATTAACAAAAGGAGTCAGGGACAGACACAGTGATCTCCCCGTTGTTACTGAAACTGGGTTAGCGCTTAAGATCAACCAAACAAAATTTATAATATTGGTCACTCCATTGTCTTTCTTCTCCCTATGAGAATGCCTTGGCGGTATGATTGTTTATTTCATCTAATTTTATCGCTACTGTTTCCAAACAGCTGGTTGCAGTTCTGATATTACGTGTAATGCTTTCTATCTGCATATCAAGCCTTGCTATCAAGATACATTATTACTAAGAGTTGAATCACTGAGTCTACGTTTCATTTCATTTGTGCCTTAAGCATGTTCTGACTTACCAAAAGTTACTGCGGCTTATCCTCGGAAATAAGCTGAAGAAAAAGGCTTTGACACAGGGTTATTGTTGACAAAGTCAAGGAGAGTCTGGACTCGACGAGTGAAGGCGCCCACAAAACACAGTCTAAGCCAGGTCATCCCATTATTTTTATTACTAGTAACAGTATCAGTAATCTTTCTCGTAACTATCAATGATAGATATTCTGTGTATTAAGTAACACCGTTCCGGTTCTTAAAATTCATTTTTGTGGGCTCTAACAACACAGCGAACAGTCAAGACGGCTCATTTTACGTGAGGTTAGGTACTATCTGTTTGGACTTCTGGCCGAGGAAGCTTTGGATTACGTACCTCGCATGTTTGTTGATAGTGAATTTTACTCCAGTTTTTCACACGGAATCTGCCGTCTTCTAGGCTATATTCAACAGGTGGCTGCAGTTTGGAAGGCCTAAGACAGAAAGTGGAGTAGACGTACTTTTTTCAAAAGAACCCAAATTTCCACAAAGAAAATAAGAAGTTTTTGTAAGTGCCTATCTTCTTGCGCGAATAACTTGGCCTGGACTTTTCAAAGTGCTGAATAGATGTTAAAGAAGTGTTTTATATATACAAGCTATGGAATCATTCAAGAACCATTACGTTGCTGTTTGTAACATAACGATCTCCTTTTCAGAGGACCCATCTCCAAGGGCTGTCCAGTAAACTCTGTTGTCTGAATAGTTCTCTGTGTGCAATAGCAGCCGGTTAGGCTCGGCGGAACACGTGAATATCAAGCAAACCACTCTGTAAAGTTGAGAGCCATTTAATGGGCTATTGTCGCCGTCAATCTCACAAATGTCTAGGATGCGTTACGGATGAACTTTAACTAGCGCAAGACATTAACAAGAGACATTTTTAAAAGCAGCCAACCGAAAGGTTTATGGGTGTACGAATAGTGCCAGCAATTGTCAGCAATGTCTAGCCCATATTAATCAAAGCCCTCAAGTACTTATCTGTAATCAAAATATCGCCTATCGGGTTTATTTTTTTCCGTGAGGTTATCTTGAGGGAAAGTCCTAATGGGGGGTTGTTGATTCAAATTATCATGAGAGTTAGTGCTTCATTTCGGGGCGATCGGGCAATATCAGCATTACTCACAGGCAAAGGCATTTGCACATTTTCGCACGATAATTTAATCCAGTCCGTTTTGATGCCAATTGAATAGTGATTAATACGGTTATCCTGTGAAAAGTAATCAAGTTTTAACTTCGGGCCGCTGCAAACACCTGCACTACCGACGAGGTCTGACAAGAGTGAGCCGCGGGCACATGGCTTTTCAAAATAGAACGTCTGCAAATTCTGTGAGAATTTGAAGGCTGAGATCACTTTCGAATGTTGTTCAGTCCATACTAACAAGATTTTTACAATTTCTTACCGGAAGTTGGTATAATCTATAATTTCACCTTAGGGTTTCACTCTCGGTCCCTCAGCTGCTGGTACATGAGACTATGAAGTATTCTGCGCAACATACTGAAATTCTCAGGGAAAACACTTTTAGGGTATTCTACCAGTAAATTTATCCCGGTAGTTCATCATAGATTCTCTTTATATCTGTTCTGTCTTATTAACAAGTATCCGTGTAAGAATAATGCCGTAGACCTGAGGTCGCGGCTTCATTTTCGAAACAACGTTCTTTTGACTCCTTGTCAAGCGTCCGAACGAGTGCCACGAGAATTATTCTTATAGGATCTGACAGCTTACTGCACGCAAATTGACATCCAATACCAGAGGAGAATTTCCTAAGTGTGAAACCTGCAGAATCAAAACTGGTCCACATCTGCTCTTTTCTACGCTGATCTCAGCGGATCTGCTACAAGAGTCGACTTTTGGGCCTTTATCTTTCTGAAATAAACTCAACTGACTTAAACTCTCATGTCACCTGAAACGACAATATTCTGCCATTAATGGCGTAATTACATTCATTCCACTCCTAGTCCTTCCATGTAATCCTGTTGTATAAGTGTTTGTCCTTTATAGTAATGCTTCCTTCAGAATTATTTTGTCATCCTGTTGCAGTGAGCAGCGGTCCGGGGCACGGCATCTACTATTCTGACTAATGACCGTTGTGAATTTATAAGTGAATGACTGCTCAATTGTGGTGAGAGTATACTGTGACTCGGTCTGAGGACCTCACGGTCACAAACTAGACCACATTTAAAGGGTTTGTGACCAATCAGAAAACAAGGACAGACGTGGACCAGTGCAGTGATTTCCAAGTTAAAGAACAACCATGTGGGCGGGATGCCAGGAATTAGCACAAGGCTGAGAACGCTCGCGAAAGGCGAAGTGGCACATGACGGCGCCCGCTATGAAGGTCACTTTGAACAGAATGAGATAGGCCTTTCCAAAGGCGAATGAAAACGGTATTTTCAGGGAAATGGGTTCTTCCCTGACAGAGTAAAAATACTAGTCTTTCTGAAAACTCCAACAGCCTGAGATGTTTTGTATCAATATTTTGCAGCCAATTGTTTGGTTATTTCGAAATTCGATCATAATTCCTGTGATGATTTTAACTAGCGTTCTACCCCCCTTATTCTCGGGAGAGCTCAGTGACTTACAGAGGATTGATAGTAATTTTGACGTAAAATACTATGAATAAAAATGGCAAAACCCTACCGGATAACCTTCGTTTGCCATACGACAGCGAAAGAAGGCTGCAGCTGGAACAGACCCATGGACATAACTATATATGTAACTACAATTATGTGACTCAAACTGGCGCAAGTAGTTTAAATTTTTGGCTGTGCGTCATTAGGAACCTGCTCAACTACTATTGTCGGAGTGCCTTGACGCATAACCGGGGTTCGAGCTAGCGACCGCAGAATCGGTGATCTGCTTGATGACCACTGAGTTGTTTTAGGATGTCAACCTGCTTTAAAAACTGCAAAGTTTTACCGTGTATGTACCAGAATTCAGCAGAGCTGTATACACCTTACTTCCCAGTTAACAAATATCAGCTCACGACACACTTACAAAGAATGCCGTGGCGTCTGTTTTATTCACATTCGTTTCGGTCAATTATTTGATACACCCTCATATCCTATCACTTTACTACAGACATTCAAGCGTCTTTCCGGTTGGTTGTTTATTCAGTTGAACATAAGGTCGCGTTCACCTACCAGCAAATGTAATTAGGGCACATGAGTTAAAGTTCAGTTACATTTTACTAAACGGAACAAAATTTCAACCCTCCACTATGTTTGTGAAACTTTTCAGCCCAAAAATATCCTAGGGTTCGCTGAAAAGCATGGACGATGTGGATTTGTTAACCACCTGGAATGGTTTCATATCAAATCGTCTGAGTTTTCAAAAAACCAGAGGCACCAGTTTTTGCTCAACTTGTCTTACTGATTTAAACGACTTATCAGGCAATAACTCGTTCTCATAGACTTCTGCTTCTCACATTTTTGAATTATGAACTATTTTTTCAATTTGGCTGCATTTTGTGGATTGTAGACCGCTGGTTGTTGATAAATAACCACATATTCACCTGAGTATCAGCGTGGATGAACGATTTTTCCTCGCATTCTAAACGGTTTTAGAATGCAAACCGAAGTACTTGATGGTCGATATCGTGTTGAAAGGAAGCTGGACAGAGGCATCGCCGGTGTAGTCTACTTAGTAGAAGATTTGAAACACGCCTCCGGAAAACAAATAGTCAGGTGAATTGCATTCCAAAACTCGCAACTGCTTTGTATGTCTGTTGACAGGCATTGGAAAGCACTAAAATGTATTAGTGCAATAGATATGGACACTCAAGATGTTCAGACTATGATCAAGGAAATAAAAATCCTGTCAAACTTAAAACACCCCAACATCCTACGATTTTTCCAATGTTTTGTTGAAAGGAATAATTTTTCCATTCTTATGGAATACTGTGAAGTAAGTTGCGAGATAATTTTCAGTATGTCACATGCAATACTGCTGTTCAATAACAGTGTTGTTGGTGTCCATCTGTTTATGGATACAAGACATGTTGTTTTATATATCATTTTATTTCATCATCCCCCTTTTTCTTTTATCTCCGAGCCAAAATTTATTCTTTTTCTTCTCGTGAGTGTAGATAGTTTAAGCCCTGATGTTCAGTACCAACGCACTGTTCGTTCTTTCTCAAGGATTGTGTTAAAAAGAACTATTAATTTGGACACTTGATCATCAGTTAATGCTTATGTCAACAGAATTTAAAATGACGCGACTATTCCCATTGTATTCAAGGAACCCCAGCGCAGGTCTGAAATCTGTCTGACAGTAAACGTGACAGGTTGCACAGCCAGTACATACGTGGTTAAGATACACGCATCAGTTCGCCAAACCAGTCGTAATCTACGAATACAACTGTGAATTCGGAGCATCATCCGTTGGAAGAATTGGGCGTCAGCCTGGAACTAGGGTTGCCGAACACATGCCAAAATGGGTTCAACAAACGGTCACACAATCATGCAACTCTACAGCAAACATCCGGAAGAAGTCAATGTCATCGATTGCCAGGCATCGCTTGATGATGCAACATGCGTTTCACTCGTCGAAACCATTTAGTGTTCTGTTCTCGACTCGAAACAAACGTGTGCTACGATATACCGAGACCATTGCAATTAGACAACGTCACCCTATTTTATACGTACAAAAAACTGTTTGTGACGTTGATGCTGCCTTGGTAGCCAACGAACTGGTCCTGAACTTTGACCTTTTGTAATCGTCTTTTGGTTTAGGATTTTGTATATTTTAACCCATTTGCAGTAAACCCCAGTAGAGATGGAGCGGAATCGACTCGAGCATAAATCGTGTAATGGCAGTCTTTTGTTTGTTCTATTCACAGTACACACTCATTAAATTGACCTTTGATGTTGTTCACGCTTGATTATAATGTGAAACGAATCTACTTTTTGTATTTTCCAGGAAACTCTTGATCAATCAGATAGTTGAGATACATTTTCTTCCCTAGTTAGAGTGGCTCAGTTTCCTGCAGCGCTTAACAAGCTATCACAGATTCCTTTATTATCGCCGGCTGAAGCAAAAAAAAAGGTTTTAATATTATTATCAGTGTTATTATTACTGACGTAATCATGGCCATATCGTCAACATTATCGTCATCATCGTTATCAGTACATAAGTTATTGGCGCTGTTGGTGAACTGAAGGCAGCTGTCGGTTTATTATTCAGTGTATATCTTGTATGCCTCTCTGGTTATTGTTCGAAAATCACTCACTTCGTAGCGAGAACTACTTCCTATTTGTTAAACTGAGCTTGTGACTTAATCTTTTCGCCTATAAGTAGTAGGTTTCACAATTAAGATTGGACCCAATTGTGAAAAGTTTGACGTCGGCTACATTTTTGCATTTAGATCTCATTTAGATTGTAAAATTTGCCACACTACTTATAAGTAGTAAAGTTTTTATGTTCAACAGTGTCACTGGGGCATTTAAACGTAAACTGTTTGAGAAATCCTGTTTGCGGAGTCAATAAGCTGGATCATTCCGTGGATTCCATATGACGCGGTGGATTTGACGGGTAGGTGAATCCAAAGTTGAACAATTCTTTTTAAACAAAACTTTGTTTACCTTATCTATCAATTAGGGTGGTGATCTTGGGGAATTTCTCAGGGGGATACGAGATCGTGGGGAACACTTAACAGAGAGGCAAATTGGGCGATGGATGGTACAGCTAGTGCTGGCGGCAATTTACATGAATGAGCACAAGGTTCTCCATCGTAACATTAAAACAAGGTGGGTTTAAACCGCGTTATTTCGTATGATTGTCAAATATTGCCATCCATATACCTGAGTTGTTATGTATACATGCATGCGTTACCATCAGAACAAACGTACATATATGGATTAAACACGTGTGTAGTATAATAACCGCGACATCTTCACAAAGGCGTCAATAAAATTAAACATCGTTTGGTTAGACAACCCAATTAGTTCCTAATTTCCACAATCAAAAGTTTTGGTTGTGAGAATGTTGACTGTTACACGAGTACTGAAGATAAATATTCTGAAGAACATTCTGACCAACTTCCATTGTCTAATTGTGGAAGCTCCAATCGATTCCATCGAGGTGTTGCTCGATAAAAGTGCAGTTAATGGGACAGATAGCACTGGTAAAGTTAGAAGGGTCACTATATGAACCACTCTCGTTTAACCGCGGTACATAACACAATCAAATCAAATCAATACGGATCAGAGTCAGTTGAAGAAACGATCGCGCCTTCTGAACACTTCGAAGTATTGGCCATTGTGACTTGTACATCGGTCATGTTTGATCAGACTCTTCAAATTCAATAGAGCCGCTCAACTAAGTTTCTCTGGTAAAATGGACTGGATTTGATTTACATTACTACTGGAGTGACTTTGTTAAAAAGACTGGGACTATGAAGATTACCATGACATTACTCACGAGTTTTTGTTACGTTGACTATATGAGGTTAAGTGTTAAATCGTTGGAGTTAGCAATAATCATACGCATTTTACACAGTTTTGGGACACTGGACCCAAGTGTAGGTCCTGACATGAGTTTAATATACTGTCGAATCTGTATGATATCGATACTTCTTCTGAAGTTAGGTCAATCTAAATTGCCAGCCACTTTACTTCATCAGCATGGAATCTCCTACATTCAGTGCTAGTTCGAGATTAGTGGAAGCTTGTACCAATCTTGATGGTGGAAGGTTAGATCATGTGAATAGTTTTATTCCACTGATGCGGAAAGCGAGCAGCAGATGAGTTTCAGCGTCCACAAGGATGTTCGTCAACCCAAACCAACTGTAGCGACTGAATGACGTGACCGCTTCTACCTAGCATTCAGTTGATTGATTCGGCCATATGATTGCGAGACTTTGCACACTCTGGAGAGGACGATTCGCCTGGTACTCATTTACGTTAGGTAACGCGATTTCTGGTTGTTGATTTTGTTGATTTTGAGGTTTGCTTATGTCTTTCCACCACCTGCCTCTTACAGGCTTAGTTGTATAACGTCTGGTTGGTCGAAAAAGACAGTAGAGTAGTCAGACGACGACTTGGTACCAAGGTATGTAACGGCTTTATCCCCTCTGTTGATCAGATTATTTCGCAGGCGGCCTAGTTTGTCCTGTTCGGATGGTTTCGGTATCTCACTTGTTTCATATGACTAAGTGTCACTCCGTCACACGGCGAACTAAGGATCAGTGATGGATTGCGAACTCCGTCAGACTTTTATCATGGTAAATTTCGTGTAGTCTGCACTACCGCAAAATTTTGATCTCATTTCATTCACACAGTACGACTCTTAACTTCTGCCTGATAATTCAGTTGTAATTTTCGGGTAGGGGATATGACAGATGGAGCTTCCTCATAGACAAGCCAGATAATCTATCGTTAACAATGTCGTGGGCAGATGATTTGCATTTATTTGCCACTGTCAACAGTACGAAACTCTTAAATATTGACTAACATATAATATCAACTGCACAATGTTCAAAGAGGACTGTCCACTGTACAGTAGACCGTAATCAGTTATTCACAGTAATGAAGTATGTCCCTTTTTGGATTATTTTATGCTGTTTATGTAAAATCCCAGCTTCCCTCTCCGGAAGTGAGATCAATGATCCAAAATAAACTGGTTTTGGTAGGTTCTGTCGGTAGAAGAGCACTGTGATTAAGCAAGCCACAACTACGTGTCCGAACGCGACGGGTGCAATGAAACGTGAATGAACTACGATAAAATGTTTTTTATTGGTGCAAGTGAGTTCATCATGCATAATTTGTGCTATTTGGGTTAAACAACGTTACGAGAAACTGGATTTTCTTTAAACTTACCCCCAAGACACCTGAAAGACCACAAATCAACCCTTAATTCCCATTTTCAGTAACATCTTCATCAAAGACGGACAACTGAAAATGGGAGGTTTTGGAATATCTTGTCTACTGACCCCTACGCATGATACGGTAAACACGTTTGTGGACACACCATACTACATGAGCCCGGAAGTGTTGAAAAACGAGGGTTACACCAACAAATCCGATATCTGGTGAGATTAATGCATATGTTAATCATTCCTGAATAATAACAATGGGTTGTGGATTGGTCAAAAGTCTTGACGGATTCTTAATATATGCATACTAAAACAAGTGTTTGAATCCAAAGTTAGATGGAGTAATTCAGTGTCGAAGTTCAGGTGGATGTGTTACGTGGTGTTCGGGCGGCGAATACAAGCTGTAGCTGACTTCTACCATAAGCCACTCATGGATCAAATTGCACAGAAAATGCCTAGTTAGTTGTCTTCAGATTAGCTTCATATTCTCTAGCTCTTTCACTCCACTTAAAATTATCATAGCATGGTAGTCATTGGAACCCACCCAGTACCCTAAACATGTGAAACGTGTTCTCAAATGTGCCAGTGATTGTTCACAGCATTGTCTGCTGTAGGAGTCACAAAGACTAATCATTAGCGAAGTGAAAATTAAATTGCGAATGAATTTGTGCAGTGATGCATTCTGAATTGAATAACTCTCATCTAAAGAGCCATTTTTAGGTATATCCATCAGTTATTTATTCAGCCAAGTAGTAGTTTAGAAGACTGTTTCCGCCTAGTGAAAATAATCAGGTATCCCAACATTACCTTCTGCCAATACCTCCGTTTGTCAGTTGTAACATGAACAGGTGTCATGTGATCGTCACTGTTGTTAGGTAGAAAAGTTTACGAAGGCAACCCGAATTACATAATGTGCTTCATTTGCACGTATCATCTAATCCTAAAATATAGGTCGCATGTTTAACCGTTAGCCACCGATACTATCAATCATATATGCATGTCTTGCATGTTCGAACGTTGCCCGCTAGACAGGTGGTACTAATGCTACCTACCCTTTTTCTTGTACACTGATACTTCAAACATCTGCTTGCAGTACCACAGTTTTTTCACATTATGGAGATTGAACATCACCCACAATTGGTCGCAGCTGTCGCATTCCCATGGACTTTCCGGTAGGCCTCTTTCAAAAAGAAGCACTAGACTCTAGTTTCGCTCTCATTAGAGCTCATCAGCAGTGCATATCATCGCCGCTGCTGAGACTTGAACCACGGACACGCTGTTCATGAGGCAGCCGTGTTTACCATTGCGCCATTGATCTCACACTAGGCATGACCGAATTACCATATGTGAACGCTCAACCACTTTCGCTTGTGAGTAATGACCAGGTTGCCCGGCCGCCTCGAGAGGAGACACAGTTACTGTCTGTTAACTCCAATCGATGACCCCTCGACTAGGACTTCTCTCCAAGTTGAAATCACAGAAATCACTGACTTGTTGAGCGGTATTTGATTACTGATCAGTAGTAGAGGCTTTTGATTTTCATATAGACCGAACATTAGTTTGCTGTTGTGACAGGCCTCTGTTGTGCCTAAACATGATAACTAGAAATACACTCGCACAACAGTCAGTCAGATGAGACACGCCAGGTGTCCCAAGTCAGTCATATGCATCAGTTAGTATGACTAACGGAATGGGACATCATTTCAATGGCATTGGTAGTCAAGGGCCTACAGAAAGTAAAACAGAAAACTAACGTTGTATAGTTGTGGTTTGTACCTTTAAGTTTTCAATAATTGCAGAACAGTGATGAAAATCAGACTACCTTCATGCTGAAAGTGATCAAGGTGAGGGACAAAATAACTCTATATACCCTTTAGACTACCTTGCTGAGATACTTTCCGGGATATGTTCGTTACTCAATCGGACTTCACGTGTACAGCTAAACTATCCTGTGTTAATAAGTCATCGAAATGATGGACATTCTCCATGTCGTTGTCGACCAGAACGACGAGTGTTTGAAGTACAATGTATCATTGTAATGAGCGCGAGTTTTGACGTACTCAGGTTAACATTCGTGTTTTATTTTAAATCGCTGCTGCAGACTTGGACCATTTCTTTTGGTCGTACGTCTTTTCTATCCACTTGTCTTCTACAGTGACACCAGTACGATAGCGTTGCGTCTTTTATTTTGCTGTGAATCGCAAAAGTATCAACGTTTCAACCATCTTCAATTACTTAATCTGTATAAAATGTTAAGTTTTCGCTCAACAGTTTGTATGTTTGCAATAAATACCCGAAAAAATAGTTCAGTCAGATCGTTATATATATATATATATATATATATATATATATATATATATATATATATATATAGACACCCGCGTATGTTTTACATATTTACATGGCGTTTATTATCTTGCCTACTCGGCGTTTTCGACCTAACACCAAATGGTGCAAACCAAAATTTGTAGACTGATGCACAAACTTTGTGATCAACCTGACTGTCCGTGTGAAAATCGATTAACAACACACAGAACCATTGACTCACTTGTTTCATTGGAGGGAACGTGGATTAGTGGCCAGTAGTCCAAGAAAAACATAACATTCACATTCAGTGACCTATCTGCCTCCATAAGGTTGTTGACACTTTCTTTGCATATTCGTATTTCTCCAGTAAACGTTCACCAACTCACTGACATTTAATATCATGCACCGCTGTCAGGGAGTAACGGCACTGTATTCCATAATTCCTATATTTAAAGTTCAATGTTGGAATGTATAAATGTTGTATGTTGTCAAACCATTGCTATCGTTTTCTTGTTCAGGTCTTTAGGTATTGTTTTATACGAAATGTGCACTCAAAAACACGCTTACACTGGAACAAACTTGATCCGGGTCCTCTGGCAAATACTCAACAGTCCTTGTCCGACGTTACCAACGGACTATTCGAAGGAGCTCCAGTCGGTATTGGTTGCGTAAGACAGCTTTTTTTGCTTCCAAGTCTATTTGAGTAATTTATGGAATTTATAGTGTCCAATGGTTTAGTAGAAGGTCCGCTGAATTCGAAAAGTTTGTTACTACCGTAAGACTTTCACTGAAACTCTTGCACAGTCCTCCTATACGGAGTTGATCAGAATGCTGTCCATATGGGTATAGTTTCCTCTACAGTTAGCAATGCTTTGAAGACAATTAGAGTAGCCTGTGTAACGATAATCGCGTCAGGAAACTCACGTTAAGTGTTATTCAGTTTTCCTAGTCTTTCAGAAATCGAGGTGTTTATGACCACACAATCGGTTGGTTAGTACTCATAAATAGTCCTTCAGATTAAGTTGTATCCTAACTATGACGTAAAACTGAATATTTACACCTTTCTGAGGCAGGGTGGATATCATATATTTGTTCATATAAGATACGCACACTGGAAGCTACAGAACCAATATCTCAGCCACTGAATATTCATTTAAAAAATGGTATACTGCCCGCACAAATGTGTCATGGGAAAGGGCACTGTTCTAAGTTCCAGTTTCACCCAGTATGTAGGTTTTCAACAGTGCAATGCGGCTTACTTCTATCAGTTAATCTTAATGTGTGTGGACTCAAACGATCACTACATTCGGAAACTCTTCTAAATTTAAAACATTATTGAAAAATTGTAAAGACAAAACACTTTCAGCAAAACTCTTGCCACTCTATCAATGGTAACTATAGGTTACCTTGTAACTACCTACTACGATCCAGTCCAGTAACTTACTGGTGGCCAAGGCTCACATACAGCTTTTCTGGTCATTCCTAAACTGCCGCGTGAACATCCATTGATTGAATTTCTTCTGGGGCTGTTTCCGCTGACTACTGTGGGAACCGAATCCTGTACATGCTTCCTGTGTACGACAGGGGTGGGTTCCAAATGTTGTAGGTAGGCTGAACTCAATAATTTTAAAAAGCTTGCTACGGAATGATAAGAAAATATACCGCAAATTAATCCGGCCTAATCCCTAGTTTTTCACAGTTAGGTCTCATCTGAAATCAATAGAAATAGTTTGGTCTTCTTTATTGATGAAATGATCGCATCTGTTACTTTCGCCTCTGAAGAAAGAATTTATTCCCACTTTGCGTATCAAACTGAAAATAGGTGGTAGTAAGATTGTTGTTTTATTTTTGTCTACTCATGTTCCTGTGTATCTCTCAGTAAGAAGGTAAGCCATTTTAAACTTCCTTTTGTCGTTGTTATTTGTGATGTATAGCAGACTACTTATTAGCACAGTATTGATCTGGGCTGTTACGACCTCAGTGTCTTGTTAGCTGATGGGAACAATACATGTTGGGTTCGAATCTTCACGGTCGCTTTGAAAACTACTGGGATTCATTGACGTATGCTCCAAATATAGCTCATCCAGCCCCTTTTTGTTATGAATTACTAAATGATATCAGTATGCTAATAGTCTACCTATTCATGTGCATTAAATTTACCGAATAAGTGAATCCGGAATGCTTGATTCTCTGATATGTAAATCCCGTTCCTTTTCGTTACGTGCTCGTTGAGTGAATTCACTTCCGGATGCTTTCTTCTGCATGGACATCAGAAAATTAAGAAAATAAATTCTTAATAATATAGCAATGCCCCCACAAACCAAACCTTTTCACAGTAGTAATCTTCATACAGTGAAATGTTCCCCGTTGGGAATTACCGTTATTAGTTCCCTACGACTAAAGTTTGACGTGTCGGACACAGTTAGCCAGTATGTAATAGATCTCGATCAACATGAAAATTATACCTTGGGTTTGTACGTATTAGGGACGAATATATCACACAGTTGATCGACGTACCAGCCGCCGTTCCATCTCCGTCTCAGTAACCCACTCCACGTTGTTGCACAATATTTTGTCCCAACCAAATTGATCGTTTACAGGATATTCGTCATGAATTGATTGTACAGGCTTTCGCAGTTTGAGTCTCTTCAACTCTCACTGCTATTTATGTCGACGCAACAAGGCATGCGTTTGTCTTGTGTTGTATACTGACGAAAGGTTGTTAGCGTTGCTGGATAAAAGCTGCAAGTCATGTGGCGGGAAATTAATGAGAAATTGGTAGGGTTTTTGGCATTCGCGCCAAAAACTGAAAATGCTGAGTATGGTGTTCGTTGTTGCGTACGGATATTACGAAGGATTGATGGGGGACAAACTTGCGTAGTGAACGGAAAGCGTTACCTCTATAATGTAGTTCCAACCCAGAGTTGGATGAAAATCCTACGACTGATATATTTCAGCGAGGAAGATGTGGGTGAAAGCAATGGAGTTGACGAAGCTTTTCGGGTTCCAACTGGTAAGCCAAATTAGTGTCCGTTATATCACTTCTTTGTGATGCGCTGTGGATCTTCAGACCGATTTACGTCAATAGCAGCAAATTGCATACTGAACGAACTGTCTCCTCAATTTCTGTTAGCAGCCTGGTGCGGCCTACTTTCCCACCTAAATGCAACCATCAGTATACGCCAATAATCGAGACTACTCGCACGTAGTGAGTAGCGAAATTATCACGGCAGATTTTTCGTTCCCTACTGTAGACATCACAGTGAACCATTTCCGCTTTCTCCAATAACTTCTTTTGTGAAAATCGCCTACTGCATGTGGTGTATGTGTGCGTACGTAGCTGAACGTATCTGTACACTGGTTTACAAGATAGATGCAGTTTTGAAAATTGTGGACATCGGCTAAATCACGATATCTCATTACAACTAGAATTGCCATTTTCGTAACTAACTACTTACTCGTCCAAAGGTGCCATGTGAAACCCACCAATTACCTTAGAAATGTACTGTTCTCGTGAGGTTCCTCAAGATGTTGATGCTGAAGTCTGCAAAAACCGCTGCTGTATATGGAAATAATGTTGCTGATGTGTTATATATGCCATTCATTGTTTTAGTAGGTAACCGATTTTGAAAACGCTGAGATTTCAACCACTGAAAGAAACCGCATGTCCTTACCTGTCAAATACCCTGTCAGAGTTATAAGCTGCTTACGTGACTTCGCAGCCTAAATGGTAATATACGGGTTGTGCAAAGTTTCGCCGTTGAATCCGCGTCATTTACTTTCAATGCCCGTGTCTTCTTATAGTTCTTTAAGTTTCAACACTAAGCAATGCTTTGTTACACAACAGATCTTTCGCTAACATACAGCACACTGTTCTTTCCATTCCGCCTACATGTTATCACCGCATTTTGTTAGAATGTTAACGAAAGACGCTGAAATAAGGCCATCAGCCTCGGAACTTCTCCAACACCCGTTTATCCAGCATCACCTGTTTGTAAGTTTTTCACTCTTACATTACATGGTTTTCAGTTTTATGGGCACTTACAGCGCAGTTCATCTGAACGGAGCCTTACAATCAGATGAACTGGACAATATTTCTAAACTTCTTGAAGTAAATCAAATGGCTTAACTTTGCCTGCCCACTATTTTGCGCTAACTATGCTAGTACGACTAAATGTTGTTTGATGCAGACGCACGATCTCATGATCGTGCGTCTGCATCAAACAGCTCAGTCACCACGAGTGACTGAAGTTGGACGGCCGGATAGTGTTTAGTTTACGTATGACCTTATCACTCACGTAGCAGTGAGTGTATTCAGGCGTAAAAGTCGGAAATTCAACTTGAACTTTAAAACGCAATGAGTCGAGAGAGCTGGAATTTTTAATAACGTTTGCTCTCTGCATCCATTTAACTGATTAATTCAATCGATAATGAACCTATATATATATGTATATATATATGTATATATATTTATATACATATATATAACTATACTCGGGTTTAATTTATCCGAGTCACTTTATAAAGATGCTGCGGAGAACTTTACCCTAAATGTTTATCAGGTCCAATTAGTTAAGTCCGGTCGTCCCAAAACGTGTGCATGCTGATGTAAGTGTGCAATATAACTAAATCTCATTTTGATGTGTTTCCTTATAATGCGGTTACATATATGATATTCGGAAGTTAACATATTGACTAAAGACAAGTTACTGATTAGTTTTTCAATAAATAATATTGTACTACTGGCTTCTCAAGTTAAATCTGAATCTTCTCTTACTTTTGTAGAATATGTTTCGCGACACAGTCATTACACGAGCCGACAGTTCAACTTCAGTAATTAGCGCCAAACTGGAGGAACTGAAAGCTATTTGGTGAGTTTGTATAGACAAGTCTAACTCGTAGTTAATCAGCTTTAATGATCATCCAGTCTAGTGCAAACTGTTCGAGTTATTGATTTTAACGATTCGTCATTATCAAAGTCCATTTTGGCCACATCGATTTTTGATTGTAAATCAAGCGAACATTCGTGCACCCTGTGGAATTAATTGTTAAGAATGACTGCATGGTGATAAACCGATAACACGTATTGCGTGTATATGCGTAGAATCCCCCCCACCCCGACTTCCTGACTGCGGTTTGAAGGTCACTGAACACTTTTAGTCAAGGACGCCATCTAACGTGACGAAGAACAAAAATCAGCGGCGCTCGTGCTTCGAGTCTTTGTGTGTACCGTTGTAATTTTTTCCTCATCCTTGCGAAGTTTTTCTTTCTTCACGTTACACACTACTTTTTTCTCATGTTGTGGCACGTTTGTCACTCCTTGTGGTTTTTTACGTGTTACCTATACATCTAGCACACATTCCGTTGATTATTTCAACTGATTCACTTCGTTAAATTTCTCTAAAATGCAGTAATCTTTGTGACGTTCATTGTTTCGCATCAGGGCGCAATATGCTTCATATTTTAGAATCTCGGCTTAACAATTAACGACCTTCGCCACGCATCTCAGCGGCTTCTTGTAAACTCCAGTTCGGTCTCAAATGAAACTCTACTAGATATCTAATAGCATGCTGTTTCAAATACCAGCTACCCGTATACGCGCATCTTAAACCAACATGTGTGTGTCCATTATTGTTGCACATTATTTGTACGTATGAGCAGTTATCGGATTTTCGACGAACTATCGTTGACAACCTGATGTGGCCCAAAGTTAAACTGCCCTTTATCAACAGCGGATGCCCCGCTAAGATGTGTGGTGATATTTAAACCGGCTGAGGGTCTTAGGGTAAATTGACAAGGCAATAAATGTCATTGAGGTAGAGGCTTCACTGGAGAGAACGTCTGGAACATCGAAATCTCAACTATGTGGTCTCCCAAAGATGTTGCCACCTACGCTCACTCTGGCAATAATAAAATTCCATATCACTAATTGGGAGAACAATCAGTTGAAATTCCTACCCTGTTTAATGGACTAATTTGTGTAGTGTTTATTACACTTCCGTCTTGAATTGATCACTGATTTAGACAGCGCTAGTCTTACGAATTTGCTGATGTGCCTGATGAAAATGTTCACGTGTACACCACTACAAGAAATAATCATCTATACTTGTGAGTTTATTAAAACGACGCATCTCACGTTGTCCCTCAAAATTCACTTTGAGAATAACGTTTGTTGTGTACTGAAAACGTCAGTTTTCATTGTTTTTTTATCGCTGTTAGCGCCAGCTAGACGAAGCAACCGTGAACAATGTGACAGAAAACTATTTTAGCTAAATCTTCTTGTTGAGCCTTAGGTGGAAATTAGCCTCACACTTGCCAAGCTTACCACATCACAAACTTTACAGCCGACCCAAACAAATGATTACTAACCTGTTCTACCGCTCAACTCTTTGTGGCCACAACCTGGAGGTTGCAGATGAATTCTAAATAGATAACTGTCTTCGGTTTGTAGATAGACATAACTTTCCCGTATATGTCTTTGTCAAAAAAGTTACCCAGAAAGAACCACTATGGCACAGTCAATACTGAAATTCCATAATTTTACACAATTGAAGACGGTATTCAAGCGAACAAGACAGTCTAAAATGACAAAGCGGTCTTGACCAGATCCGTTTTATAACCGATCTAAATGCAATTAATGAGTCAAAGTGGAAACGGAAGAAGTCTATGCAGAAGTAAAAGTTCGTGTTACTAAAGAACTGCTGTGTCACTGAAACACGTAAACAACCTGTTTCCGTAGTTGCTAAGCCAGTCCTGACCACTGGTCAGATAATCCATCCGGCAATTGCCTTCGTAACCCTATTACATCATTTCAAACCAAGATTCCTGTGGTTTACTGAAACGGTCGCAATCAAGACAAGTTTGTATAACAGAACAGAAGTTCGTCATTCAGATCTTGCCCTAGACCTAGTTACCATTCTTAGCGCAATGAGTGATTGTCCATTCCTTATTTGTCTGCTGTAATAAATTATTCATTTTTTGAGTTTATTACTGGTGGATAAATACGAAATGCTTGCTTATCTTGGCCTTTTATCCTGATTGTCTTTCCACAATTCTGAAGTAAAATAACTATGTTGCGTATGTACGTACAATGTAACTCGGTATAGAAATAGGCCTGACCATGAACGCTGCTCAAATATGATGGGTTGTTTGGTTGTAAGCACTCATGAAATATACATGCCTGGTGTATTTCGACGACATTTTTTTGATACACAAAGCGATAGATAAAGTAGTTAGTAGTAATGTTCTAGTTAACAGTGCCTCCCAGATTTAGTGGAGCTTGAAGCGCTCAACTAATAATAATAATAATAATAACAATAATAAGCTCTTCTTGCTGGTAGTGCGATTTGGTCTACCGTTGTTGCCGACAGTCTTTCAAGTAATATTAAGTAGTAGCAGATTTTTTGGCTAATGTGAAATGTACTTAATGATGTCGATTTGGAAGGAAGTGGTGGTCTTGGAATTTTCTACTGGAATTAACAGGACGGTTGCCACGTCCACTGCCGGGCAATCGGACGATCTAAACATTGTCCACAAGTGACTGTAACCGAGTATTTACACACAACAATTCGGTTTTGCCTAATAGGAGGTCAATGGCGCAGCGGTCAACACTGTTGCAGTATAAAAACGTGACCGGTGCTCAACTCTCGCCAGTACCAAGAACGAGCAGAACTGTCGAGCACTAATAACGGAGAACCCTTCTTCTCAAATGGGGCTGGCTGGAAAGTCTATTGAAATTCAAAAACTGTGATCAATTCTGAGTGTTGTTAGATTTATATTAACGAAAATCTTCTACTACCTACAAGTAATCAACCCCCACCCCCCTAACAAGTTAATGAGTCTTGTGATCTCAACTCGTACGTACTATGGCTAATGTTGCCTTTCTTCCTTGAAAACCCGATTGTCCCGGAACAAAAATTTAACCATTATGTCTATAAATAAACCTCACCACTCGGGTACGTTAATAAAATTCCAGGATACAAATTGTCATCTATGCAGCCCGCTTTGGAATGTGACACACTGTTATGTCAATGTTTCCAACCAGCGGTACGAATAGCTGCAATGTACGGCTTTCTGAATGCTTCAGAATTTATAGAAATTACCGGTAAATATGTAACAAAGCTTGTACGATTATTGAAACATATCACACAACTACGCTGTTTCGGATAATTCGCAATATTTTAGGAAGTTCCCCGATAGTGTACTTGGAAGCATATTGCAATCCGAACGAACTTCGCCTGTAAAATGTGAAAGTCGGGAAGCTACTGAGTGTTCACCCGAAGAACAAACAACTACTCCAGAGGTAGATATCTCCACTCTGACACCTCGTGAGAGAATTCGATTGGGCAAACACTCAGAAGAAGATATTGAAATTGCAAAATTAAGGTTAGTACAGAATGCTTTCAGAGTAGTCTAGGTTAATTTCAGTTGTCTTACTTTTATGAAGGAATTTTGCCAGGAATCTGTTTTAAACTTACAGTAATGAGATACTTCACGTGTATTAGTCCGAACATTTCAGTCAGTAGTGTAAGTTCACTGTGTTATTTCATTAAAAAATTCCTGAGAATATTTTAGGCATTTTACTTTCGTTTTGTGTATACCTGAAATAGTACATAGCCTTTTAGTTGACCAGCCAACGGAATACAATGTCTGTGAACCATGGGGGCTTTTGGGACAACTCATTCAACAATTATGAGCATAGTTCATCTAACTATTCTGTCTATCACGTGCTGTATAATTTGCAAAGATTCTCGAATGTGGAGAGCAGATTGAAAATGATCTCGGGGCGTGGTCGAACATCTCCAGATTAGGTTGAAACAAACGGTGATGTAATCCTTCCAACCTGGCAAATCGGCTGCTTGAACTCTCGCCTTATGATAACAGATCATCAAGCTAAACTGTTTAGCTCATTTGAGATACTGTTGGGTGGAAGGAATTCGAAATTACTGGTAGTTAATGAAGTGACGCTTATCCAAACCAATAAGTAGGCGTTTGTATACATTAAAATGACTGAAGCAACCGACTGGATGACATTGGTCCCGATTGTATGATACATGGTATGAGTTCACGCGTAACTATTGGCCATCCGCCACTATTTGTTAGACCCCTATAGACCCCCTATAGACCCCTATAAGTTGCACCTTCTTCGCTAGCCGTTAGTGAGGGTAAACGAAGTGTCAGCATATGGTAGTAAGTATACTCATTCTACTTTAAATAATTCTGTAACCTAAACGCGGAGAATTGCCAAGCAAGCCGAGCCCGAATTCAGTCGAAACCCACATTTCTGATGACTGAGTCTAATCTAACTTACAAAATCTGTCGCACTACTTAGAAGTAATACACACCAACTTCATTAATTTTCCATGCACCACCTCGGTGTGAGGTGTACGCGAGATCACCTGAAGGACTTATCGTTAGAGACGGCGTTCGTTAAATCCGTACATTTTCCTAATTTTCGCTTGCTTCCAGAATGATGATTAGGAGCATTCAGCAGCATGCTGGGTTATTGCTGTTGTCCAATCGCGTTGCTTGAGAGAAAGAAAATCAATTAGGTGGAGCCATGAAAATCGTAGAAATTCAGTTGATGCTGTATTCATATTTGCGACCCAGGTACTGATGTATGCCGTAGCCATCGTGATGTTAAACACTTGAGTTTAGACATGAAGGAAGTTAGACAAAAGTGTGGGTTGTTTTTTAGTTTACTATAGAGTCATCTATGCAACAATGTTCACTCTGGAAGTTTACAGAGAAATACACAATCTGGTGAGACATTAGGACAAACATGGGTGAATAGAACCTATCCCTGCACACTTCAGTGATTGCTGTAAATTACTGGCCGTAAATTCAATAACAAATAAATCAAGCACCACCAGGCCAACTCCGTTATTGGTTTGCAGTTTAGTCATTAAAAGTAAGCTAGTTTTCAATATTTTTATTTCATATCTTTTCACTCTTCCATTATCGGATCAAAAAGAACACTGGCAGAAGACTGTACTCGCCTTCAGACTGCCAACATGAGTCACAAACAAGGCGATTCACAATACGGAGTATGTTGTGTTAACAGTGTACTGACTACTTCGATTAGAACTATGCATGATAGTGATGAGTCAACTATGCCTTCTGCATATCTTATGAACAGTTCGGGATAGTGTACCGCGTTGCACACACCGGGTTCTCAAACCTAGTCGCCTGGTGTAAATATTTCCTTCTCTGAAACACCGAGTCACTTTGAATACATACTTTACCTTATAAATATCACGTCAACTTACTAAGCTGGATAACAGAGTACCTATCCGTCTAATTCCAACCATCTAATCAAACTAATGGCTGGGCACCGGGGAAGAGATGCTGCTCAACACAGTAATCTTTATTGTTTGCTTTAGTTAATGGTATATTGTAGTAATGTATGTATTTTGCCTGGCTAGAGTAAGTAATGTTTTAGGCTCATCACCCCAACGTGTCGTTTATCTCTGTTAAGCCAATTTGTGCGGAGCCTGTTCAGTAATCCATACAAATGTGGAGACCACTGTAGTGAATTATACAATACCAGTAGTGGCATTATTTCTCAAAAATGGTAAATCTGCTTACGTACGATATTAATCTAAAGATATCGAGTGAATTTTGTGGACCCAAAATAAATAACTCATTGCTATAACACTTCAGCTAAGCACGGTTTAATTTCACTGGCGAAAAAACACCGACAACAAAACCAGTGGTATTCAGCTGCTTTCCTTCTTGCAAATCAATTACACAAACGACCAGTCAGTCAACAGGTAATCAACCAACTAAACATTTCGCCCTGGTCCGTAAGCATAAAAATCAGGCACACCTAATAAGTATATTTTATGATCCATTAAGTGTTCTCATTAAATTATTTGCAGTACATTCTGGTCCAATCAACAAACCAATCAAAACACTTTTAATTATTTGTTTAATTAAGCACACTGAATCTCTTTCAAGTCATCTGAGACCAAATCTTCAGCCGCCAGAGGAGAAAATATTGCAAGATTTGCGCTCGATTTCCCCAATGAAGAACCCGGAAACAGGTGAACAAATCGTAACTGAAAACGATGCTGATGATCTCTTCTGGCCCTACGAGTCTTCAATTCACAGTAGGTTTACAGCCTCAGCCTGTGTGTAATCTGGATTGGCTAATGTATTCAGTGTGTCACATGTCAGGTCTCATCTAAGCATGTTGAAACATCAATTGCGTTGAAAATAACAAATTTGTTCTTTGGTTTTTTAAAGACATTAAAAATCAAGTTTACTCATGTCAACTGCTCTGTGAATTAGTCCAAAATGGGGAGCGAAGGACTGAAGTGAAGGACCGAAAGAACTGGTGGACTGGTCATCAATAAAGTTGCATCAGTTTTGGATTTAGACATGTTCTTTTACATTCCTGTTTACCTAATCCCTGTAATCTATACTCCACTGGGAAAAGGCGCGGCTATAAAGTCACTGTTTCCCAGAATTCCGGCGTTCTTCAAATAATATCGACCGACGACCATTAATAGAAGGCTTTTCATGGATAATTACGTTGAGCATTTCCCTATCCTTGTTTAAATTTACATTGCTGGTAGTACGGTATTTATTTACTTAAATGGGCAAACCCTCAGTATGGTGAAGATCAACAAGGCAGAAACTTTTTTCCGCCGTCCTTTGTTCTTTTCCTGAGCAATTTGCTCTTTTCTTTTAAGATGTTCATAACAATGACAATGTACAAGGCTTTAACATAGCGAGAAGAACTAACACAACAAACCCACAAGCTAGACCTGCGCAAACGGTCAATCACACAGCCTATTGATTCTGTTTGCTAAGCCATTTAAGCAAAAAACTTCTGTGGTCACCTAAACAGAATATGTGGAATGGTGTTAAAGTCGCTTTCTATTCAGACTAGTCGTTGAATCCTCCAGATTAATGAAACACGTTTGGCTAGATGTCATCCCCAGTGAGAATGTGGACACTCAGAATAATGGCAGACGCTGCAGTCACGGTTGTGTTATTAGTGATAAAATAACCGGATGTCCATAGCCACGTTGATTACACAAAATGCATTTTAGATCTGCAGTCTCTAATCATGCTTGTCTGGTTGGAACAATCATAGGTGTGCGACAACTGAACAGCCATGTAAATTGTCTAGTATATATTTTTTTACAATAAAAACTACATAATAAATAGCTAAGTCCATATTACGTTGTTTCATTATGTTCAACATAATTTTGGATCATTGGTCAGGTGGTGAAACCAGGTAAATAAGCGCAACTGGTATAGTTAACACCATGCATTTCAAGGTTACTTACTGTCTTGTGTACATCTTATTAACCCCCCAAAAAACACCAGTCTTGTCTACGTTTTTCACGTATTCACTGGCTGTTATTTGCCTCTACTGGGTAGATATGTGGCAGGTGGTTGCGACCGAAGAGGAAGAAAACTGCCATAATCGGTGACGAAGTAATAAGGAGTCTGATATTGAACAATCGTTTAAACGAGGTGATTTCCTATACGGAACGATTTCGCGAGCATAAGCGCCAACAATACACTGGATTCAGTCTGGAATTGTCGGAGTGACCGACCGGAACAGTTTGACAGTAGCCACGATACCAAGTCCCAACTGCCACCATTATTGACATCACAAGTTGGTGTCAGTGTCCTTGAGACCAACAGAAGAGTTGACCATGACAATAACGGTTTCATTCGATGAGCGGAGCTGTTAGGATTAAGATTCCTAGACGTGCTGTTTTTATCCAGCATGTTCAATGTCACTGGGTCTGTTGCTGGTCCAAAGACCATACCAACTAGCAAATTTAGAACAAAACAACAATGATTTTAAAGCGTGACCAAAAGATGTTCCAGCGGCGAGCTGGTATCTAGACACACTCCTCTATTAAGATTTATAAACAAGGCAATTCATTTTGTCTACGGCGCGTGTCTTCGTTTATTCATATTGAGCCCAAAACACTCCGTAAATACGCCAGCTCTTACCACGACACTGGCCTATCTCGCCTCATCTCAACCAGTATTACAAGAAGAAAAAACATAGAGAATTTACAAGTAAATCATCATTGCTACGTACGAACGCATATTTACCGACAGCTACTCCGTCAACTGACAAGGTTTGTTGAACCGCACAGACATACATAGGTTGTAACAGTTGGTATATTTCATTCCCCCTACGGATTTCACCAAATACGCCAGTACCTTGCCTCTGCTTTCCGACAGCTACTTTATGCATCATTCTAAACCTGTTGAAACTGATTTAGTCAGATAGAAAGATGGAAAGTTTGTGGTGTCTTCTATGAATCAGACCATTAATGAATACCACAACCGCGTACAGATTTGATCGCTCTCAGCTCACGACGCTGGCAGGTAGCACTAACGGTTCTATTCCCATAAGAGACAATTCTATTAAGAAAAGTTAACAACTCTGTTAGACGGGCCTTTTCTTAAGTAAACCTAGACAATCCCAGTTAGTAGTACGTTAAGTGACAATAGTTATTGTCACCAGAACACAGTCCCAGTGTTTTAATTTCACAGTTTTAAACAGCAAAAGTTTCTGTGTGTACTCTTGATTGTTGGTTCCGACTATCTTGCGCATGTTCAACTTGGCAATTACAATCCCAGACACTAATTTTGTGGAATGACCTTGAGAAATTGGTCAGCTGGTCCGTTCCCAATTTATCAGCCATTTAGATTTCTAAACGCCAAGATTTCTTGTCTTCCTTCCACGAAAGTCAAAGCCATCAGAAGTGTGCCACCGAATGTCTTGCTTACTAAGGAACACGATACAGATCTCAGGTTTCTATTAAGCAACCGGACATTATTTTAACGTAGAATCTTCTCTAGTCCATTCACGTGACAATGGTTTTTAGAAAGATGAGAAAAACACCTTCTTATTACTTAAGCTTCATAGTTCCATCGAAACTTTTCCCCCTTGGTTATCATCTACTTGAAGCGACCGATCAACTACACACCGGTTCAAATGTTTCCCTGTAATTTTGTATGCATCTGACTTGACAGAAACTATGTCGTTGATGAAATCTCAGAAATGCAGTTATAGTTGTATTCGTGCTTTTATCAGACTATAGACTAATTTTGTTGAATTCTTACACATTATCTTCTGCAACAATTTCAACGAGAGAATCTTCTCTGCTTGTATGCATTTTATTTTCTTCAAACTGTTTTACTCTTTTTGCGATTCGTCAATACGTCGGATACATGGAGTTTTGGTTTTCATGCATGGCATTACGCGGCAATTCATTTATCGGTTGCTTATGTTTTATCTTTGAAGAATGTACCCTATCAATGTTTTTGCTAGGTTACCCTGTAACACTTGTACTATCTAACTTGCTGTTTTAACGTATCTCTACTAAACAGTCATTCCTCAGATGAGTTGACTCAGAGCAAGCAAACATGTAGATGTCTTATCACGGATAGCCCAATACGAATGTCAGTTGTCCTAAAAATTCAATGAGGTAGATGAGTTGATGACTACTACCGTTTTGTCTATACTCCGGCTGAATGCAATTATCTGTCGTATGTTGCATGTCTCCGGAAAGCACCGTCGACATGAACAAAGTGTTATCTTTTTAGTCAGTCCTTACATTACAGTTCTCAAATATTTGTGGCTTAGCAGTCGTTTGTTGTATACGTGACCAAATTATACGAGCTATCGATAAACATCAGCTTTAGAGTTGGTATTTCCTCTCACCACAAGTGAGCTCAGCTTATTCGCCAGTTAAAAATCCTTTGTAAGTGGGCTGCTATCACCCAATAATTAATTCCCATTTTCCCTTGTATTATATTCCTCTTTTTTCCGGGTCCTCAGTTTAAAAAGTACCAGGGTTACTCATGTTGCTTTAGGCCGATGACAAAAAACTCTTGCGAATTCAAGGGTGCCTGGAAAATGTGGTAGTTTTACAGACAGAACCAATAGTCGAAATGGCAGTATATTGAAAATCCTATAGTCATGGTTACGGGGGATTCAGCAGACATTAGTTGTACGTTCAGTTATAAGCAGTACCAATAGCACACCAATGTCGGAATATTCTATATTTATCAATATTTCGTTTTCATGCCGAGTTTCCTGTACTGATGAAGCTGTAACTCATGTTAAAAAAAACTGTACCCAATATTTCGGGTCCAAAATCATGTTTCATCCTCTCTTGTTCAAGGTGAGTATCGTAAGGTGACGTCAGCTAGGCAGTTACGCCGTGTCAAACTTCAAAGCTTGCCAATTATCCGACAACACACGGAGGGACGAGGGTTGATCTAAGGGCTAGGCGTGAATAACATATTGGTTTGTTGAAATAGCTAATGTATATTGATCACTAGTTAGCACCTATTCATGTACTGGCCAGAATCGCCCATGTACCACTCAGTTATCCGAAAATCGCAGTGACAAGAACAAGCTGGACGAACACTAGAGACTCTGTAGTAGTTTTCACTGTGGGTGTTGTGCCTTGAAGAATCTGTTAATATAATGGTTAGCGAAAGAGCCCTCAACTATCAAATCTTACAAATTTGTGTCGTTTTTTGCAAAAGGTGGTCGCAGTGCAAGGTTGTTCCTTATGTGATGTGTGGATCACCACATGCATACGCCCGTATTACCTGTTTGGAATGAAGTTATCTGAAAGAAGAATATGGCAGAAGTATTATGACTGATTACTTCGGATTATTATGTGGCTTCCAGTATGGGATAAATGAATCAAATTAAAATCAGTTAACGAACGAACGAAAGAGTTTATTGAAAGAAAAAAGGAAACTGCCGCCAACTTCCTCAATTAAGATACCAATAGAAATTATTGAAAGTTTGTGGTTTCCTTTTAACCAGTTAAAAAAATGTTGATGTGATCCACTACAGACGAGAATCACGCAAACCGGATAAGCAAGCTACATCACTTCCTTGCTTAAAGTTGAGCACGCTTTCGACTCGCTTGATGACGTGGCCAGCAAACTTTTGGCGGATGACTCAAACGGCTGGTCATATTGCACCTGACCCTCTCACGTGGAGTGGCGTTGACCATGAATTGTTTAAATGAGGTTCAATTGTGGTTAACACCTTAACTTAACGCTTTTCAATATCAAGCATTATTCAGCTCAAACAAGGGCCACAAAGACGTTCAGAACAACAAAGCTAGCTCTATATTACAGTTCTTTCTTGGAGAATTGTGGCGATTATTCAATGGATTTCAAAAGACCTGATGTTATTTGTCCATTTTTAAAATTATCAAAAACAATTCCGATTTCTCCTGTAAACACTCAACCTGCTTATGTTACAACTTCTTGGGTGCACGTTTGAACCAAACGCTTATCAACTTGATTAAAGCGATAAATACATCGTTATCACTGGTACAAAACCATTATCGCCGCATGAATTTTTTAATCATTCCACAACGAATTGGATGCACCAAGCTGTGAAGGAAAGGCTAATTCTGTGTGTTTACTATACCGCGTCTCAGTAAGCAGATCAGTTTATCATTGTGTTTGGGATTTTATTGTTCATTAATCCATTATTCGATCAATACTTGTAAGGTTAACCTAAAAGTTCCACTTAGTGTTTAAGAACATGTTCGTGGGGTTTTCAATAAGCTGAACACGACTTTAGATATTAAACCACACAGTTGTACAATCATATTTGGGAAATGTGACATGAACGCAGTTCTTACAACCGTAATAAACAATACTTTCAGTGGAAAAAACTGCTGATTTATCTTTATTTAGCTTGATTTTAAGGGCCGTGCTTCAGCAATTAATTTTTTCAAAAACGGACGGGAAACATGAACGATTACAATGGATATCCTATGGTTGAATCAAATGGAACTCTGGAATACAGTCACCTAGATGACGGATTCGTATTTGAAAAGACCTGATTATAATTGTTAAAACGACGAAGCAACTTAGCCGTTATTTGTTGCTCCAAAGGTATTAACAACTTTATGAGCTCAGTAGAAGTCATCTATACCTACTTTTCTAATGGAAGTGTACTGAATAGAATTAAGATGACCAGAGACTGTACTCTTCCTGATTTACCACGTATCGATTCACCTCTCCCAACATCACATCCTTGACTTTGTTTCCGTGCAAGTTACCTCAACAGGTCTCTCTGGTATCGTCCAATATAACCACATTCATCCAAACTGAATAAAAGACCTCTATTCTACAAATTTATTCATTTCTGAGCATCTCTTACAAAGTGCGTGAAAATACCCAGCCATGCATACCCTAGTTTGCATGTCTGACGTGCATTCACGTCTGTCTGTGGTATTACATCACCAATCTCTTTGTTAGCATGTCCCGCAGAGTGCACACGCCGCCTTCTGATCATCGCTCGTAGGTATGCTCTTACAACCTGAGATATGTGGAAAAATGTCAAAGGAAGCCCATCGGATCATTTGAAACCGACGTCAGGTCATGTAATTGTGATATAATGACCCACGGAGACCCAGAACTGCCGAAAATTTACGTCACTGACGGCTTAATTAAACGTGATTTGTCGAATTGGTTCGTAAATATATCTAAGGCTTCTCTGTAACCTCTCCTATCAGGCAGAAAAATACAGTGTAAGGCAGCTTGCTTCGTTTCGCAACGGCATTAGCAAATTCAGTTCCTTTTCATCATTGACTGACGGCTTCTCCATATTGCTTCCGATGTATCTCAGAAACCCGAGAAAGTTTCTCATCGGTCCATCAAACGGCTCCACCTCTAAAAAGAAAGTTCCGTAACCATAATTAGTAACCCCTATAAAACTCCCAGGGATTTTATAATGACGCTTCCCCGATTAATTGAACTTCCATCGTTAAAATTTCCAGCTGCCCCTGAACCCACCAACACGATTTGTGCAAGTCCTCACATACCATTTCTGTGATTCCACAGTTCTATGTAAGTTTAACTTATCTGCTTTCAGTCTTACTTAATCTTGTTCCAGCTGTCCTCATGTATCTGGTCGTTAAAACGCAATTTCGATTTTGAGGATACTCTGAGACATATCCCCTGTTTCAAACATAAATCACGCACCATTTATAATGGTCCAGTTTGTCTGCAGTTGCCGTTATTTACACTGCGTAAAGTCTCAGTTGATCTGTGATGAATCAGACAACAACAAACTGTTAGGTTTTCATTTTCAATTTCGTTTTTCAATCTGATAAGCATATTTTCTACTCCAACAGACAATTCATTCATAGAAAATCAAACTGAATGCAAAGCAGCCCTATCTGCCGCAGAACGTCGCGGTCCAGAAGCCTTCTGTCCTTCGATTGATATTCCTCCTAGCCATACAAAGGAAACTAAAAAGCCAGACGTCCTTCCAACTTATTGGAAACTATACTCAGACATGACATGTTCGGACACTATGGTAAACACTACCGAACGGAGTTGGTTGGATCATGCTCCGCCCGTTGAAGATTCGGACCAGGGATTTGCTCTCTTTGTTCGCCAATATTTGGACGCTGAGCACCATGTCGATGAGGATAATCAATCAAATGTTGACACTATTTACAATCTGGAACATGGTGCGATCACCTTTTGTGAATGTGAGTATATTTGAGTTGCGATTATTGCCCGATCGCACTAATGATAATAACCACAAGGGGGAGTGTAATTCTCACTCTTATGACCAATCTAGTCTTTGGTTGAACTCACTAAGTTGAGATAGGCAGAACGAGATTTTAGATTGTCATTGAAGTCACGTACCAATAATCTCCACTTATTCCCCTCTCCGACGTTCACAAGGTTTGTGTACAATCATTCATTCAATTAAGAGCATTCTTAATTGCAATTCTCCCCTAGTTAGTTGTATTGTTTTCCAAGTGTATTTGCTGGCATTCCTGTCGAAGATGTTGAGCTCCCTAATAGGCTTTTTGAATGTATGACTGAAAACGGTGGCGACCTCCTCACTGAGTTCGCTCATTTTCTTTTCATAAAAACTGACTGATTTCACACAAAACACGGATTTCTCATATCAGTGTCAAAGCCTACCTGGTCAACGTGCTTCTCGCTCTCTCTCTCACACACACAAACTTATCACAACCCTGTTCAATACACTGTTTGCACAAACGTCTACATACGCGAAACATTCATTTTATTTGATTTTGTAATGAGTAGGTGGGTGTTTGCAACTCTGAAAGATGATTGTCCCTAGAATCTAAAGTGCCTTGAGATTTCAGTATGTGTTCGCAACTTTCATGAGAAACGATTGTTCAGTGAACTGTACTGTTGTAATTGGAAGGGGTGTATGAAACTAAGGGTCGAGTGGGAAGGTACTGGAAGAAAGTAAGCAACAGGCAGTCGTTCAATAAATATCAAGCATGACCTCATTGTGATTAGGTTAGCTTCGGGTGGACGGTGCTGATCAATGGGAGGGGAAGTAGTCTCGTAGGTTAGATAATCATGCCTGAACATGGCAGCTGAACGTTCCTTACCGAACCTTGATACGAGTGTCTAATTACAACGTCCACTACTCTTTGGAAAATGTGACAGCCGACCTTAGACGATAAGGTTGTTGGGACTCTACTAACATTGAAGAGCGCCTTCTTCATAATTTCGTGCTTATAACCATCCAGTTGGATGGATTAGTGCCCTGTATTATTCCAGAGGGAAACTAAGCAGAGTATTGTCCGCAAGTACTTTCTGACAGACGCTTAGTGGTACTACCAGTTGATGTTAAACCTCAGAAATATTCAGGGGAATACATCGAACATGAGCCAGCAGTATTAGGCACAGTATTTTCAAATGAAATTTTACCATCGGTTTTGAATGAAACGTCGTTGTAGGGCTAGCCTTGCAATAAGTCCCGTTGAGCGCATCAGTTGATCAGTGTACGATCAACCCGCTGTGGTGTCCTCTATAAACGGTAGTTTGAAGTGTACACTTTTCAGACCGTCAGAATCTACTTAGAGTTCCGTTCTTTGTACTTGCAAATTACAGTCCAAGATGTTTTTGGAAGGGTGTTAACATTGGGAATCCCTGCAAGTTTCTTGAGTATACTACTATCGTCTCTTCAGCGAACATCCACCATCCATCCATCCATCCACCTTTATCGTAGCATAAGACAGCTACTAATGTGTAGTTAATGACCTTACAAAGTTTAGTTTCTAAATACGCTTTTCACTAACGACCCGTCTAACTTGAGAATCGATGCTACGTGCAAAAATAATGTTGGCTACTTACAGTTTCCCTTCAACATAAAAGTAATATTACTAGCAGTCTTGTTAATAACTGTCAACGATTACCGGGGGTCTTTCATCTGATCTACTATGCGAAACGTGTAATTCATGTTTTCGGTAGCAGCTATTTGCTTCATTCTCTTTATCTAGCTTGTCGTTTTCTTCTACTCATCGGAATTAACAAGGAAGTCAAATCGTCACTACTTCAGTTCGCCAGTCCAGTAGAATATTAACCCCGAAAGTAGACCAACATTGGTGCGGTGGTTTTTAAAGTACTGTTTCGACCGACAGAATGTTTGTGGATGATAAATCAGACGTCTAGAGACAGCTCGTTTCTGTCAGCTGCCCAGTGTATTGATATAAAGCCCATATTTTACGATTTATTTATTTACTGCTTCTAAAGTCTCTGTGATCAATGGTTCAACCATAAACTCGAGAGAACTGCACGTTCCACTTATTGAGCTGAGCGATTTTTCACATTTATCTTTAGAAGTCTGTATAGTTGCAGGATACGGGATCCTGACGAATAAATGCGATCAACGCAAAGACCCTGATTGAATAAGTCTATTTTATCCTACCTGGAATTCCTGAAAACTGTCGGTGTTCTACCTTTCCTCTTTTTGATCTGCAGCAATCACTCCTTTGGGTCATCTGATAGGTCTTGTACGGTCCAATGAAGTAACTGTTTAACTCAGCCTAATTGTGAAAGATTTAGCTCCGTAGCTCAATTAAGAAAGCGTATGATTTATGTAGTTCTGGTGTTCCTGTCGCTTTTTGACTTCAGCCCAGTGGGATCTGCTCTGAATTGCTAAATCTGTTGAGCCACTTTGTCCAACAAAACAATCAAATCTGGATTATCGGACCTTGATATAAAAATAGAACACATCTATGCAGCACTTTGTGAGAAATCTTTGGTTTGAATTTCTGTTTCAGTCATTTGAAATACGCATTCATCAAAGTAGATCTTAAATGTTCAGTGGTTAAATCAAAAGACGAACATAACCTTCGCAACTAACATTCGAAGGGTTCAAACTGAGCAGACTGAAAGTACACTTGATTAACTTTTCTTGTGAGTAGTATAACTTCAGAGTGAGAAACAAAAGCTTATTCAGTGGTCTACCCGAAATCGTTATGAACATCCCGCCCCAGCTGACCAATGAATTTGGTACGCGGTTTTTTCGAGCTAACCATGAAGACTATGTTTGTCCAATTCTACTCAGCCGACTTCTAGATGTTTCCGCAATTTAGATTCAAAGAAGGTACTTTCACCGGCTAATAGACCCACAAATACGTAATAGCGCTATTCGAGATCCGCTAATTAGAAAATATACTCGTCCTGGTCATTCTGTGCATACTTTCGCTACAAAGTATTGGTTGGTTAAATTCTAAAGACTGATTTCCAGGAGACAAAAGGGTAGTCGCTCGTGTCGCTATAATCGGCGAGGAGAGCCAAAGATTGTGCTGGCGTGAGCAAGCTTGGTGTCAGACATCAGGTATTGCTTGGACTGCTTCACTATAGGGAGACCCTCAGCTTCGAATAACCGGAAATCCAGGTAGGAATCCTAAAATCGAATATTCCGCGAAGGAAACTGTTGCGCATTGACAACTTCCTAACCATTACTCACGTGTAAGTAATTGCATCAACTAAACGGATGGACTTATCAGCAAGTATTCAGTCCTCTGAATAGCAGTTTTTTTTATTCATGTGGTGATTACTGACTGACTGATTCAACACCCTAGACAGACTGCGTGTGTTCAGTTCACCGGATGGCTACACACAGCTGAAAGCCCACTCAGCAGACAAACTGGATTTTCGTTTGCCTCAACTTGTTTCTATTTACTGAAAAACAAAAACTAGACGAATGAAATTTGACCGGTTCATTTTCGCTCATTTCAGTTAGATAAAATCACACGTTCAGCATGAAAGCAATAAAATAGAATCTTACCGGATATTAGTCAATTGTTCCAGATTTGTGACAAACAGTTACCCGGTAAGTAGTGGAACGTGTTGATCAACATAAACCTATCATGATGTCAGCCTTCCGATGGATGATGGATACACTCACACTCATACTAAGTTGATATTCTCACGTTTTGAAACACCTGTCGTGACGATGTTACTAGAATTATACTTCGATTAAGAATTGAACATTTCAAACAGACTGAAATTCATACGTTCCATTCAACATAATATTTCTTAAGTATCACGTTCGTATTCTTGCAATTCAATAAAACGTCTGCAATTTTCTGCTGTTCGACGACTGTTCTTTTCCGATTTTGTGCAGCTACACTTGACGATGCCACTTCAGAGGCACCTTACTACTCTTCTTATGCACAATCAATTGTCACTATGATTCCCGAAATTGTCGTCGCATCCAAACATTCTTCTCATTGTAAGCAACCGGAATCCGATTTTGAAGACACAGGTGATGATGAAGAAAGTGAGCAGGAACGAGAAGTGGAAAGGTTTGATGTAGATGTTGCTACTCCTCACAAAGACGACGACCTAGCTTTTGAGGATACCATGCTTCAGGCGTTTAATTACATGCGTTCCATGCTACAACAGGATCATGGTAAGTGCTTACAAGAAAAAAGATCCAGTGATCGACTGTCCCACGTTCTGTGTCAGTATTTTTCTAACTTATGTGATAATTGCTCATAGCATCCAGTCATCTCAAAAGTAGACACAGTATTTGTTGTTCCATCTCTAATCAATAATTTTTTGATCCAGAATTTTAAGGTTAACTGAAATCACCTTTATCATGTAACATATGATGCAATTGAGTATTGATGAGTTGACTGGTCATCGACCACTGTCTACAGGGCAGTTACTGTGTTCGTTATCGAGGTAAGCCGAATAAATGGGCATTACTCACAAACATCTGTAGCCTGGTAGTTGAAAGTAATGATTCACTGAAGTTTAGTGTGATATCAACAGTGAAATGGACATCGTGCACGTATTATCAGTTTGAATGGTAGAGTGATAATCCGGACAACCAGACGCTACTAATGAGCCTTTAGGAGATCGGAAACTGAGTTCAGTTCCACTTTTTGAGTTGGTCAAATAAAAAAATTATTCATTTGGGCGTGACTAGAATTGTATCCATTGTAATTCAGTAGAGCCTAATTAGTTGTGAGTGGCACTTTGATCAACGAGGTACTCTTAGGAGAAAACGAACAATTCTACTCCCGATCTTGGCAAGGGTGACAGATGAGCAACAAGAGTAAAATTCTAGTCTAATACTTCTTTGCACAAACGGCCTGGTTCGGAAATCTACCTTACTGTGAAGAGAGCTGAGTTCCCCCACCAAATAGATGAAAAATGCTCGGGGGACTTCGAATTATTCTGGCTCCGGATTGTCAACATTTTTATGGCTAAGACTAATTAATCCCGTGTGCTAAAGTGGACAGTTCAATTCTCCGTAAGTTAGAGTGTTACCGTCAGTTACTAGATTGTAAACAAAGAAAGGTTCATATGTAGCAAAAAAAAGGTATCTAATAAAGCACAATCTTTACTGTCCAACTCGCTAGTTAGCATGCCACACGCGCACTTGCGTTTATGAGTCAAAATTCCACTCCACATAAACCCCAGGTTTCGCTCCCATGTCATGTGCACTTATATGTGGTCCATGTATATGATCGGCGCCATCTATCGGGAAGTTTTCCGCCTGCCATTCTCCGTCCATTGGTCAGATTTCGTTGAGCGATGTCTCGTCCGGTCGCTCGTGTTGTCCGTCATCTATCCACTGAGGATTGCAAAGGTACGAGTTGCCTTCGTCAAACTGCGCCATCTGTGGCATCGAAAAGACGTCCGATTGTCGCTGAAAGGAGGGGTATATAATGCCTGTGTGCGCTCCATTTTGCTTTATGGTTCGGAAACGTGGCCTGTTCACAAAGAAGATATCAACAGATTTGTTGTGTTTGACCAACGTTGTTTCTGCCAATCAGCCCAAGTTAAGTGGACTAATCGTGTGAACAATGTGGCAGTTCGCCGGCGCGTATTCCGGAATGCTCGGGATGCGCGATCAGTTGGTCAACTAATTACATTGCACAGCTTGCGATGGTTGGGTCACGTACTCCCTATGTCATCTGATCGTTTATCATACCGGTCATTATATGCTGAGACCACTAACAATTGGGTAAAACCGCGTGGTCGTCAAACAACAACGTGGTCACGAAATATGAAGACCCTGACTGCTCCATTGAGCAAAGTGGGTAGGTGTCGCCTGCCTGGATGGGGTCATCGTGATAACCCAAACCGCTGGTTAGAGACGCTATCCGAGATGACGATGTGTCGCAGTGAATGGCATACCTGTATCCATACCATTTCTATTTCTTCCGCTTAGTCTTCTTTTAATAATGTCCAACCTTTTTAGTAAAGTTTTCTTCTAGGATATTCGACGTCACTGTTGAGGTGATTGGCGGCCCGAGCCATAGTACCTTTTGGTCAGGCTCATGACTGTTATGATGATGATGATGATGATGATGATGATGATGATGATGATGATGATGATGATGATGACTGTGTGCTTTAACCGTATCCCACGACCGTGTCGAGATATTCCTGACAATGTTGGAATAATCGCACCTCCGATTTGGTTGTCCATCCAGTTTGGTTGCCATGTCTCGCCCCTTGACCTGATCCGGTTGAGCGATCACTCATTCGGTCGCCCACGCCGTCCCCGATCCGTTCGTTGTGGGTTTTGGACGTACCCCTTCCGATTTGAGGTGTTCTGCCGAGTGTTGGAATACTTTCACCTCCGGCCTGATAATCAACCACACTATCAGCATTGTCAGAACAGGCTGCATACTGACATTTTGATGGGAACACCTTATCTGCTTGTTGGCACTATAAACAAAGAGTGGTTTATGTGTGGGAATTTTAATAAAAGCAGGCAACGTGTTCAGCATCGTCACTAAGTCGATTGGGCTAATGTACATCAAAGTACATCTACACAGGCTGATTTTCAAAGCCAAAACCTAGATTTACTCCAAAAAAATCAAAGCTTTAGTCCCATTTAGTCATCAGTTGATTCACAAATGCATATGCTCATAGCTCAGTTATGTATACTTTATTTTATTCGTTCAGCTCTCACTGATTGGATGGCTAACGTCAACTGACCTGCTGGTGTTTGAGGCGATTCTGAATGGTCTTTTTGATGACCACTTCACTCTGCAAATTGTACTAAGTTAAACTATCGCCGTGTGTCATTCTGTCCTGTTAATTTCGTGCTCTCTGTAGAATGAACTCCGTAGCTGATTCGACCGCCTGTCACTGTAATGGCGTAAACTTAATGACTGAGATCGATCTGATGCTAATTCAAGTCGCTCTGCAGGCTGATTCGCTGGCGAGCTCCGTGCGATTAGCATACAAAGTCGCATCAGTCTCTGTTTTACCAGATTAGACATGATTTTGCAGATAGCAACTGGTTTATGACAAAGCACGATTTAATCGCTGTCCGTTAGAAACGGTAAAACCCTAAATTGTTTATAATTACTCACTGTAAAATGATTTCTATTCATCATCGTTAGCAGTATATCAGTGGTTCAAACTGCTCTGTAACTGAGCTAAAGTCAACTTAGTGTACATAGCTTCCGTCTAAACTACAATCATCCCTAGAGTGTTACACCTTGTAACTGTTCAACTATGTTACAAGCGGCGTTCTAAACTAACTTCACATAAGCCGGACTTCACGAAAAGTTCTCAAACGACAACTTAAGCTGAAAACCGTAACAATCGCATTCTCAAATCCACTTACCCACCACTTAAGGGTCTAACCACAAGCTACGCGTCTTGCGGAGTCTGTGACTCAGAAGAAGAATGCGATCTACAATGGCTATACTACTGGCCATTTTCCCGTTTCCCTCTCTCTCAAATAACCAACTTTTAATCTTACGCAACTTTAACTATGGCCGATCACATTCGTAACCTCATATCTACTTCTACGCATTTTAGGTGTTCATCCTGCTTTATCACTTGATGGTAACAGTTGAAAGTGGACGTCACTAGTAGAATACCTGAAGACAATGAAAGACGTTCACCTAAAGCGGTCATGTCTTGTAGTAGAAAAGCAGCAGTTTTAATCTTCAGTGAACCACCTTCCTATCTGGCGGTGAAGACAAAATGAACTACCGTAAAATTTTCAAAAAATAAATTCCTAAAAGTAATCAATTCGTTAAAAATAACAACCGGTTTCTCACTCTGTGTAACTATGTTGGATTCAGAGAGGGACCGTTGCCTAAATCACTGTCTGATTTTGCCTTGCGCTACTGACATATCCCTGGTTTTGAAGCCCAGCTTTTGTGTTTATAAAGTGACTAAAGTGCTTCAAACTTTCACTCAACACTTCGTGACTGATAGCCGAATGCATGTATTTATGTTGAATACTGTGGTGGTAAACCTCACAATTGCTTCTACAATGAGCTTATGCGAGATCTGTAGGGAGAAATTACTAGTGGCGAACAGGAAATGGACCGAAACCTTATTTATGTAATCAGTGCATAAGGCAGCAAGCCGTGTTTGTCTTATGTGGTGTTTCAGAATGGCATTCAGATGTAATCACATTGTTGAGGCTTGTAGACCCCCTAGTGCTCGAAGGACAATGTGAACTAAACGCAATCATGGGGTTTGGAATTTAAAGGGTAGTAAGTATGTTTCGATACTCGAGCCGTCAAGCCAACACTTCATCATTGCCTGTTCTGTCGACATCTGAACCCATTAGACATCGATTTTGTAAAAAAAAATGCTCAAGAACAGTACTTTCTGTGCAGGGGATTGTACCATTGCCATAGACTACGGAGCCAATAACTAATATGTAAGGCCATAAAAGTCACCATCACTGATTGGTTACTTGTAGTCATTCCCACGATCGGTTATGCTCACGGAACAAAGATGAGACTGATATTAGCCGGTCTATCAGGGACGAAACATCTGAAAATTTCCCATTATTATTTCTCGCTCTCGTAACGGTTGATAGGACAAACTGATAACCTGAGACTAGTTATCTTACCCCATCAAGCACCGGCATTGTGAAAAAAACATGTCCGGAACGATTTTCCCTACTTCTGTCTTCGTTTGAGAGATTCAAAAGAGGCGGACTCAATAGCAGTGTGAATATAGTACAAAAAACAACGCTAAAATTAATCTGTCTGTGTACTTCACCTCGATGCTTACAAGGGGAACGCTCTGACTGTGTCTACTGCTGTATGTGTACACAGTAAGTAAGGAGTCACTTTCTTTAGTTTGTTTGTGTCACTGATGGCGAATTATCTGTTGATGTAATCCTATACCTCACAGTCTGGTTTTCCGTTTTCTGAGATCTCAAAATTGTAGCTTAAAACTTTTGTGCACGCTCAACTTGCGAAAACATTTTTTCCTCGACCATTAATCTTATCCGTGGTGTCCGGAAGTTGTCAGCATTGTTTAAAACTTTCTTTGGACGTGTGGTTAAAATACTCCGCTATTGTATAATCACTTCCCATCTAAACACACAAAAAAATTTTCACTTCTTTCCGTGAAAGGTTCCAGTACTACAATGCCACGAGCGATGGATTCTTTCACGAGTACACCGCATGCTAAATGTAAGAAAATTCAACAATTGCGCCAGTAAGTCGGACACCCAATTGCAGTTTCAAATAACATTCCGACTTACGATTAGCTTACTTTTTTAAAATATAACTTGAAGATTTTTGCGGTCGCTATTGTTTACCGTTCGTTCAACGTATGTAGTAATTGCTCGTTGAACTGAACGCGCTAGATTGTGTTTAGCAAATGTGATAATTTATCATGAATTTATTTGTGAAGTACTTTAAGTAGTAGGACTTTCCAAATTAGATCACTATTTAGGTCTGCAATCCTTGTCAGTCGTGCAATAAAACCATTTATCTTACTGTAACGGCTTCCGCATGGCAGTCGGTGTAAGCGAGCAATAAATACTGTCCTGGGTAAATTTTCGAATTATAACGTTCACTTATTCATGTCGTTGTGTGTGAGCTATAGACGGAAAACTGAAGTTATCACAACGGCCTGCTAAAAACACCAATCAAAGCCATCATGTCTACCAAATAGACGATGGTCCGTTCCATCCTACTCATGCGAGTTGTCTTGATTCTCACATGCGATGTGCTGCTATCTTGTATATGTGCAAGTGTCATATATGGTTTTCTAAGCCGATATGTTTACAAAGTAGACCGTTCACACATCTTTTTACCTTCCTGTTTCATTCTTCCAGGCAGTGTATGGACAAACTTGGATCGAAAGTGTTCAACGATACCTACAACTATTTATATCAGAGACGTGTAAGTGAACGAAACAGTGCGGGCGAGGTGACAATCCTTAATGAACTCAGACAACTCTGTCCAGACGTTGCCACTGGATTTCTTATAGATCAGTTGGTGTTCTTCGAATACAAGGAACCGGTGAGTGATTGCAAACCACGAGGACAGCTGCCGTCGATGATGAAGTCCCGTACAATTGATTAAATTCTCGGTTGAAGCTAAAATAAATGCTGGCCGGGGATTATCATAAAAGTGTTGGGTTACAGATTACTCTTTTTAACCTGATTTACTACTGTTTTCTGGTTCTGTAGCAACACTGATTTTTCCATGAAGATTAGACAGAAATACATACAGTTCTTCGTAACCATTGTGATTTACCTTTCATTCCAAAATACAGTCAGACAGATATAGACTCTTTGATACAGAATTCCTTTTGACTATATCTTTAGAACAGGAGGAAAGCATATGTTGCGATATACGTTTACTCTCATAAGTCGCAAACGTGGAAAATATCAGTTATAAACATTATACAGTTAAGGAGAAACAGGGATCAGACATGCCTACGAGCGTATCAGTGACCGAACACATCCGAAAATGAGTAGCGACCGTCGACGAGCAGGGCCTTATCGGTCCTCGCAATAATCAAACCGATTGGTGCCCCCGTATGCGTTCGCATAATCACCGTGTTGCGTGGCCTATGTAGCTTGTTTCACTGCAACAAGCGAAACGGTAAACACAAAAACAGGCGACATGTACAGGCTAGATATGTTTTAACTGGGAGCGCAATACTACTGTTGGCGTTAACTGAACGCCTAGCTGGGCTTCGAAATATGTCTTATTGATCGCTACATTAAGCTTCTTGATTACGGTTTCAGCGACACCGTCACTCTTGAAGGACAATGAAATATAACCAGACTTATTTCCTGTAGTTTGTGATTTGTTTAGCTTAGTGCTTATTGATGTATTTTTACGAATAAACTGTTCCGGATAGCCATTTTCAAAGAGTGTATTGAATATAAGCTGACTTTCCTCTTAAATGCTGTCGTTCGAGCACATTATCGTAGCCCTATCAGACATTTTCTTAGTGGAACAAAACTGTTGAAGTTTGTATACTGGCCCGTCCAAGTTGCCTTACAATAAGCCTTACACAAAAAACTGTTCCACTTGATCTTAAACCATTGCGCCCAAAAAGGGACTTCTCACTTTATGTGGCGAAACACAGATAGCATTATTTTAAAAAGCCATATGAATATCTCCACACATATTCGCCAGCATCAGTTACAACAACAGGTCTATGGCTGAAACTGATGCTTGACTGCTCTGTATTTGTAAAAATCAACCTGCAGCTTCCAAAGATGAAGACAAAGGAAGAAATAAGTCTTAACATACAAGTACAATCTGTCTGACTTCAACCATTTAGTGCCACGGTGTTTACAACTTACTATCACACCATCGAAATACAAACAAAATAATACGGATCTGTAAGACATCTTTCCTCTGGCACTAGCTACCTCGTTTGCTTAAAAGCGCTCACGGTACAGACAACCGGATCAAGCAGTGATAAAACATTTGCTACCGAACCAGACTAACCAGTATTTCTTCTAACATCTCCGTCCACCGACTCTGTGAGCCACGAGGGCCTCAGTTTAGTGAACCATGGGGACCAACCTACTAATAACTTTCTTCATTTCTCTGTGCAATATCGTTGATTATCCAACCATCACCTCATGATTATTGTCTACGGAGGTGATAATAAATGTTGTATGACAGTCGACTAGTTAGTATCCCTAGTGCCTGATCTTGCTAGTTTATTCCGTTTGCACTCAGAGCCTGAGCAACTAAACTTCCTTCACAGTTACTATCAAGTATCTATTTCTCAACACTATCGTTGCTTACCTGTCGATGCATAAGTTGAATGCACACATAAATGACCTTAAGTTTGGAGACTGTTTACATTCTCAGCACTATGTCCGTGTCCCACAGATAGGGTTACACCAGTCTCGAATGCGCCACTTAGGCTTCTGATTAATGACGGTTTGTGGTAAAACATGTATTAGAGTGATTAGAAACAACGTAGCTTAGGAAATATTAGATTATATTTCACTTACTTCAACTTCGTCGCGTGTTGACGCAGTTTTTTAAATATGGTTTTCGGTAGACACGCTATATTTTGTAACTGTTGGGGTTTGTTTGGTAGGTTTGACGTTCTACGTCTGATGAGATATTGAATGTTGGATTGGGTGACAGTTGGACTGTTCATAGAAAGTCATTTTTTAAGTTTACTTTCATTTTGGCTTTCCCTGCGTGCACCTAACAATTGTGGTGAATTTTTTTTATCGTGACTTTACAAGAAGAATGTGTCACTGTTTTCTTCTTGTTTCCACTCATCGTTGCAAACCTAAAAAAACGGTCTTGCTTAGTGCTGTTATATATACTTGCTTACTTTTAATGAACTTACTATCCATAGACCGGAGACGTCGCGTATTGGTTGTTCCGTTTTGAACGCTTTTCTTGCCATGTAATGGTAACGTAAACATTCAACTCATTCCATTCGCCTATTCTGACGTCATTTTTCGACTTAGAAGATAGCCCTGTTAACCCAACTGTGTGAATCAGTGTTGCTGGAATTGTGGATCACGTGTTGCTGGCTAGATTGTCGCAAATCGCTAGGAGCGATTAAACATTCCACAAATACTTCATTAAACATTTGATGTACGTAATTACTGAAATTGTGCGGAAGCATTTTGGGGTTGCAAAACGCATCCCAAAGAAATTGGCAGAACATTAAAATTTGTTTGACGCCAACTATACTGTCTGAAAATTGAGAAGAAACGCGTAGCAAACAAGCTAATTTTCACTGTTTCATCATCAGCCTAAATACAACACATTTATGTAGGTTCATCGGGGATAGTACACAGGTAGGATGAGGGATTGTAGTCACTGATGTCAAGTTATTCTAACTCGTCCGGTCTAATAATGTAACACGAGTAACTTGGGTTGTAAACGTTTTTCGAAATATCGTTACAACTACGTAACAGATCGATCCCGGCTATTCATGGCCACGGAAGGTTCAGTGTTTTGATCAGACGTTTTTATGAGCATAACGGGGATGAGTGTAAGCGGCTTGTGATGGTTAGCAAACGACATTTAACCCACTTCGAATGCGCTCCACACACTCGATAGATGGGCTTGAAGGAATCGGTATGGTTGATTAGATGGTTCGATTCGACTAAGTGCACAGAGACCGTTGATGAACAAGCCTTCATCGATCCTTCAGCTAGCCACGCCGGACGATGCTCCCGGGTGCGTTCACATAATCACCTTGTTGTGCGGCCTATGTAGTTTGTTCTGTTAGAACAAACAAAACGGTAAACACAAAAGGAGAAAGCATGTATAGGTAGGATATTGTTCAGTTGGGGAAGCAAAACTTGTGTGGTGGTAAATCCAACAGGTAATTGAACTGCGAAACAGGTTTTGTTAAATGCTGCGTTAAGTTTGCTGGTTATATTTTCAGCATTACTATTGCCTTGAAGTGGCAACACGATATACACAGGTTTTTTTTAATCTACAGTTTGTGGTATATCTACTTTGTGCCAATTATCATATGCTTACAACTATTTTGTTCTGGATAGCCATCTTCGAGGAATGCGGGGAATATAAACTGTTTTTCTCCCTATATATAATATCATCTGAATGTGTTCTCACGGCTCTATCTAGTAAACATCAAACTAACAAAATTCGTGTACTATCCTGACCAGGTTGCATTGCGATATACTTTATACTGTGGTATCCCACGACGTGACGTGATTACGTCTAAAAACGTTATGCCTACAGATGATTCAGGTTCCGAAGTAAAGCGGATATTTTGTGAGCACGGTTGAAATGCATCAGTGTTTCACTGAGACATCTGGATTCGTCTGCCATGCAGATAATAGCGCTTACATGAAGTTTGTGCACAGCCAATGACTTTACGTGGTCTGTTAGGGAACTACTATCAAGGTTTGCCATAAAAGTATTAGCTAATAAAGGGCCTAACGGTGAATCCATTGCTACTCCATCCTTTTGGCGATATAACCTACCGGAGAAACTGAACTGAACTTTGTAAGTACAGCGATACTAAAACTGCTTTAGCTCATCCAATGGTATACCCACGTTTATGTAGCTGTTCTTTATTAACCAAACAAGGATGCGTTATCGCAAACATAATTAAAATCATTCAGTCTCTTATCATGAGTGTAGTCTGTGTCTACATTCCTTACCTATCGAGACAGTCCTTCATTATTCGGTCTATGACAAAATTGATCAAGAAAGGTTAATGCGAACAGCCTTTATGTATGCTGCTCTTGATAATAAATATTCTGGACAGCTCTTAATAGCCTAACCTGAGATGATGTTTGATGACTGGAACTTGACAGTGCACTCAATGCCTGGTTGTCACACTCGTTTTTCAGTAACCCTAAAAGTGTACTTCTGTCCACTAAACCTGTCCTAAAAAGTTCTGTAATATAGGCTGTCGTTCATTACGGAAACATTTTTTAAAACACCGAATGAATAACTGAATGTAAATAACGTTCTGTCCATATATGTTTTAAATGAGCTATGGTCATCATGATTTTCAGTTTTTGGTCATACCTGTAGACACTATGACCCGGAATGCGATCGGCCTTGACAGTGATCTATGGGTTGGTAAAATAATGGCTAAGTACTAATGCAAAAAGAATAAAGAGAAAATCAGCACAACATCTGGAAAAAGAAGGCCGACGAAGACACCGCCTTTCCCAACCGGCGGTCTTAATTGCATCAAATTCCCCAACCACGTGAACGCCGCGATGACAATGGCCGGAACAAAACAACAGCATATATGAAAGAAAGCGTAGACAGTTGTTCGGATTCAGAACCACTCTCTAACGACTCACTGATCGGGAAAAACATTACCTTCTTACATTATGACGTAGTAGGAATGAGCACTGCGTCTGTTTGCAAACAGTTGATCCCACTGATCACCAACGAATAGGTAGTCTTTATGCTTACTCCGTGTCTCATTGACACAACTTGCACTAGGTGTTGAAATTTACGGCCTCCAGATGAGTGTTGGAATATGAGTTTAAACACTAATCCACTGGCCCAAGACGTCATGAGAATTTATACCGTTGATTGTACGAATTTTTGCTGGTGCCTGTTTGCTGAAACCTTTTATTTTTAAGGCAGCCTACAACAAACAAGCTCGTTTCCGGTGTTACTCATTAGGCTAAGTAAAGCACTGTCACATGCGTTAACTAAGGCTCATCTTATTAATGAATAAATTCTTGCCACGACCTGGACTGTAACTCCGGCCATGTATTCATGAGGCGGTCGTGTTGACCACTGGACCATTGACCTCACATTGGGCACGATCGAATTATCATGTGTGAACGCTCAACCGCTTTCCCTTGTGAGTGATGATCAGGTTTCCGCATCGTCTCGATCGCAGACGAGCTCCAATGAGAGCAAAACTCGAGCCTAGTGCTTCTTTTCGAAAGGGGCCAACTGGAAAGTCTATAGGAATGTGACAGGTGTGATCAATTGTGTGTGATGTTCAACTTTAAATTAACCAACTTCTCGACTACCCATCAGTAAAATAACAAATCCTTCATACGGTTTCACAAGAGTAAACATGGCTGTGCAATCCATTCAGCCCAGGTATCAAGACAGTTTGCTGCTCTGTTACAAATTCATGAATGATTTTATCCCAAAAGAGAAAGGAGCACACAACAGCTGGGGGGAGTAATCACATCTGTCTATCGTAAGCAGTAATTGGAAAGGATCGTACTGAATGATCGATGCCTATGAATAGCCAATGAGACTATACCCTCTTGTTTCACGGGAAAATTCGTTGGTCAGAGCTTAGTCGTCGTTCTGACTTTCTCTGATTGACCACAGTAGTGGAAAAGTCTACCTGATCGGCAAACTGACTAGCGAAGCCATAGGTGACGGGTTGTCTTAGAGGAACAGCTTGACTCATCTGAACCTGCAGTGTTTAGGTTTGATAAGAGGGGTAACCAACCAACCAACCAATCTGATCTTGGTACTCCGGGCGTCCCTAATCAACGATCCGTAATGGAAACGTCAGTAACCATCAATCGAGCTAATGAATAAGACGACCTCTCTAATACAGGCTATCTTATTCGAACAGGCTACTTGTCGTTTCGATCTAAGAATCGTTGTTTCTGATGAAGCCGGAAGTTTTTCAAACCAATGCTCTAACTTCCAGCTCAGTCTGGGTCATAGTGTGGATGTCAGAAAATAATAATCTACGTTGCAATTATAAATTATTGTGCCGAGCCGTTGGGATTTTGGGTTAATTTGGCTACAAAGATATCAGTAGTTTGTCTGTTTTAACAGAGCTACTTTATTCAACTAGTCAGTCGCATATACTACAACTTTTGCTGTTTGTGTGACAGCTTTTAACCGAACAAAGCTATAATTGATAGATATGATGCATGTTCAAATGTGATTTACATTAAGATAATATAGCCAATGTACTTCAGGATACATGTACGTATATTGATTTGAATACAAAATCAGTGAGGTGATCGCTGTTCACATTCGGTTTAGCTTGCCACACTGGATTAAACCAAAGGACCTCTGTCCATATCCACGCAATTCAAATTAACTGTGGTTGCAGTACGTTTTCTTCCACCTATACATCTGCAGGAATGTATGCGAGTGGAATATGCTGTTGCGCGACCAATCAAGTTCGGTTTAGCAAATAATCCGCCAAGGCGGAAGTCATATCCCTGCCTCACGGAAACCGAGGGGATCGCATTACTCCTCAATCGTGAAATTTAAGCCAGACTAACAAACAATTATTTCAACTGTAACAAAAGAGGAACTAGAAATTGCGACGTCATTTACAAGGAGGGAGTTCGAATGGAGAATTTTGAACACTAACGCCGACTATCGTGCCTTAAGTTCTAGAGATTAAAGTGCGTGATTTTACGTAAATTCAAAATCCCATTCAGTTAACATAGGTGCTGTCAACACACTCGTTATTTCATCATTAGTGGTTCGGTACGTTGCCTTGTTAGATTATCTATCTAAAGAGGTCAGTATAGTTCAGCCGCACTGCTCCCAGCGCAAAATGGTGTCGTGTCCGGCGGCGTCTTTTGCGTATCACAAGCGTGAATTAGGGTTCACGGAGTTGATGCTCATCAAACTTTTGGAGTCCCGTACGGATAACGCTGCCAGTTCAGATGTGCGACCTTTTATGGTCTAACCTCGATGCCGCAACCTGAGCCACATACTTAGGCAGCGTCCTGGTACCTCATCTCCCGGCGACAAAGAGTTCGTCCATCCTTTTTAACTGTCCGTACAGCAGCTATCGTGAGATGAGCCACTCATCCGGTGTACATGAATGTGCCCTAACCATTAAATCTGACTGGACGTTAATGTAGATTTCACGTCAATAATGTACGTCATCCTTTCCAAAGAGGTGAATTTTCATTCTTTTTACAGACACACATCAACAACAAATAGATGACATTTAATTTAGTATGCTAAGTTCACAAAATAGTAAGTGTAATTGTGAAACACAAGGAACAGTTACAGAAAGCGAGCGCAGTAATTATCTGTTGTGAAAAACTCTGTTTAATTATTTATTAGGTTAATTCAATACTAAAAGTGATGGACTTGTGTAAAAGCGGAGCTAAATTAGAAGTAACGGAAGATTAGTGGGACCAGTTTTTTTACCGGGATCTAGTGAAAGAGGCAGATCTAGAACTAGAAATATTCTTACACGAGTTTGAGTTGCGTCACGTGGGAGTTTCGTTGAAAACTGTTCGCAAATTATGAGATGATGAGGAACGAAATGTATACGGGGAATGTCAGTGCAACGGAACAGATGTTTTAGGGATCTCGTATAAGTTACAGTTTTTCAGTGGCACACCAGAGAAAACAACAGCTGAACAATATCTCTAATGGAGGAACATGCAGGCTTTAATAAATGGATTGGCCGAGTGGTGAGGTACGGAGAGTGAAGACAAGCGCCGGGCCAAAAACGAGAGCACTGGAACTTTGGTGAAAACATCACATACATGAAGTGATCATGTTGCGTTGCCACTAAAATTGATCTCTAAGTACTTAACAGAAGGCACTGGAGGTAAAAGTTCATTGTTTACATGAAGGAGGAGTACACGGTATAGTTTCCTATAATTATTGAGTTTCATGAGCGGGAGTAAAATGTCAAAACATTTAGAAGCACGAAGAGACAAACTGCTGAACTGTGCCCAATCTGTCAACCCAGAGAAGCTAACCATCAAGGCCGGAAAAGAAAATCTGAATATGTGACTGGTGTCCAACACCACGTCACTTGCATATTACACTACAAGTGTGTGATTGTCTACTGACATGGATGCAACAGAAAGTAGACATTGGAAGGGATATAAGACTGTGCCCTACAGAACACCAAAGCCAGTGTTACATGGCAATGTGGCTTGAAAACCGGATCGGGTAAATTGGCTTCGGTTTGTCAGGCATTGGTATAGAAGCCTCTAGTTGAAGTCCGAAATCCAGATTCATCAAAACTTGAACTAGTGTCTCTCTTATCAAGGCTTATAAACGCATCACTCTAGTCTCAGGGACATATGCGGACCGCTTTTGATTCTCTATCCAGCGGTGACAGAAGGAAATGAACTTGACAGGCAAGGGCATCCAACAACATCCATTCGCATAAGAATAAGTTTACCAAAATCTTTCAACGCTGCAGACGTACGAAAGTGAACGAAATTTGGTAGCTGCGTTTTAAGGACTAATGTGGTGCGTGCCGTCGTCCAATCGTGTGCAATTCCACGCTGTCTAAAACACTGACTGAGTAATGCGGCTGGAGACTGGTGTAAAATTTCCCCGCAGTCCTTGGGAATGACCTGTCAGAGGCTATCAGATATGTTTGATTTGCTGAATTTTAGCCCAGTAAGTTCCGAGTAAACAAATTAGCTTCTATTTGGGGTATATAAATCAGTAGGAGGAGAAAATTCCACAGAGGGTGAGAAAGAGATATTCCTTCCCTCAATGTGTCCTACGAAGCATTTAAGTTTTTGGGACAATATTCAACATCACCTGTGAGCGGTGTGTCCTAGACGTGATGGGTGGAAGCGATTTAAACATCGACCACTTCGTTTATACGATATTTCCACTTAAATGTCATCAGACTGGATAGATATCACGACTTTATGACAAAATAACTTTAAATGAGAGCTAACCGTAAAAACTCAGGGATTCGAACCAACGACAGTAACACCATGCTTCAACGTGATAATCGCTCTACCAGCTGAGCTACGAAGCCACCAATAGTCGCAGCTTCGGCTGGGTCTCATCAAAAACCATAAATCTGCCAAACTACTTCGTAGTAATAAAATAACCTCAGTTTCGTTTTGAAAGTTCGGTTCATCCAGGCATATTTGCGAGGGTATTTGAAGGCAACATCAGTCTGGGCCTTCTGAACCCTCAACGCATACGCTATGGATCGATTTTTCGACGGTCTGTCACTTCATGCATACACACACTTATACATAACAGCCACCAACCTGACCAGAATGTGCAGTGACCCGAGCGGCCGCTTATTGCAACAGTGACCTGGAGTAAACTGGAAGATGAAACACTGTCAAAAATGATCTTAGTTGATAAAATAGAAAAATTAGAATTGTTATGAATGTAGACACATCGATAATTGCGGCATTCCGTCATCTCGGAAAACATTTCTCACCGGCGGTCTGAGTGGTCTCAAGGGTCTCAAGGGTCCCAAGCGGGTGGACGATAATCACAGACTCTACTCAAAGAAATAGCCTAGGCATTCATATTTCTCAATCATCTCATCGCTTGAACATCAAGAGACCTTACCCAACTGTCGATGGTCTTAGTAAATAAGTACTAGTGATAGAAACGAGCGACTGATGTGCGGAGTAAGTGGCTCAGTCACTGCAGAATATTCAATCTGACTGGGCGGTGGATGACTGATAAACTGTTAACAATGTGACTGCTAACGAGAATCTTGGATGCATCTCCGTCGGAAGAAGATTGAAAAGACCAAAGTACATAATAAGTCCCAGTTAGTCCGTTGTTTATGAGAAAAAAACTTACACAGTGTTCGATTTAAGAATTATCTAGAAGGCTATTGTAAATAAAGTTTTTTCCTACAAACTAAAGAAGTTACAGCTAAAAGGCAACCCTGCTTCGTGTCATGGAAAATATTACTATCAGTAAAAGTCATTTCACAAAACTGCGACTCCGCTTTCATAAACATGTGCGCAATTTCCGTAAAAAGTAATGACGCCGTTCGTCGTGTACACGTATATGATTTATACACGTACACAAATCGTCCTTGTACACTCCGTTAACTGGCAGAAAATAAATATAATCTTCAATTTATTTGCGAGTGCCTGTAACTTTCCAACTGATAATTCCTTTCAGCAAAGTAGCAAGTTCCACATAGCTTTACGACATGTAGCACAACTTAGTGAGGATTGCGAATCATGGTCTTACTGGCGACAAATAAATGAATAATCTAAGTGAAGGTTGATTTAATTTCAACTACCTGATTTTGATGTGTGACCTTGGGTAATACGCATGCACATTTCAGAATGTGACTGAATTCTTTTAAAAACAATCCATATTTATGAATATGTCATGTCTAATGTAAAGTCTAAACCAACAACACATGGGTTGAAAAACAGCCATATTTAAATATTTTTGGCACTTGGTACAATATTTAAATGAATTAAACAATTTCAGTTTGTGCCTGCACTGTACATAATTCAAGCTTGTGTACAACTTACTTCCAGAAAATGGTTAACGATTTGTTTGCATAAAAATTGCATACGACTCACGTTTGATCTCAGAATTTGTAGACAGGCACTGTGACTACTTCATTTCGAAACCAGTCATCATACAAGATTTGGGCTCTTTTTGGATCCCATCAGTATTGCATATCCTTGTCGTAATTGGAATTTAAACCACAGTATCACTTTCACGTGATAACCGTGTGATGAGATGCCACTGGATCTCATTATACTCGACCGAAGTATCATTGTTTACGTGTGAATGTAGTCAACGGTGTAGATGTGATAATGCAGTCATGCTTAATCTGAAATCACGGACTTAATGATCAGTACCGTGATCTCACATGCACCTCGGACGAATATGAAATCCCCGTTTTCATGAGATGTGCGCTACTGAGAAGCTTTAACTGGGGAAAAATCTCCGAGTCTGGCGCTCGCATCAAAAGGAAATGGCAGAATAATCACTCTGAAGGTTAAGTTTCCGAATAACCATGAGCGAAATACAACTTATTCCCACAAGTGGTTGGTTGTTTACGAAAGCCCAACTAGCCGAGGTTAGTCCATTTAAAATATTCACTAACACGAGCTTTATACGTCAAGATCGTTTGTTCTGTTAGCCTGGTTTAATTCTGTCTGTCTGAGGGTTAGGTAGACTACTTGATGATGCGATGATATGATCTAGACATTGGACGGTTCAAAAGCAACGCAAAGGAATTTAGGCTATATGTATACTCTGTGGAATGCTTTGAGGCCCGCCGTATATCTCCAAAGTGCAACTTTCGTATCTAAGATGTGGTGAGTTGTATAAACTTTATCCCAGACAATGGTCAAAATATTATAAATAAACTGGACTTGTATTTGGAAAGTTAAAACAGCTTTCGTCAATTTAGCTGTTTTTGAGGACAAAAAAAATGTCTCCACCAGGCTTACACGGAGCGTGTGTACAATGACTGACAGGGCAGTGTTACTTTATGACAATAAAATACGGGCGTGTACCTAACTTAAATCTGTCTTCAAATATTCAACGTTTCACTTCTATATCCAATCGCGTCCATCTACCGGTACCAACAGGTGAGTCATACTTTGGTGAAGAAGCACGTATTTGACGATTGAAGTCGAGCGAGTATTATCACTCCATCTTCAAGGGTATAACCCTAAATGTTTAACTGTTGTACTGGAATGTCACTAAGAACTACCCTTCACGAGGTCATAACCGACTGATCTAATCTGTGGTGCACCCAAATAAGGGTCTGTTGTTGAAGAATACAGAGAGTTACCACTTAGATCTGTCAGTGTAAGCTGCGGTCCTCTACCTAGCTACAGGTAACGTTAACCATACAGTTTCTGAGTAGGTACACTGAGAGGGACGGCGGTAATTCGAACAAGTTTGCGTGGACGACATCGTTTTCTGAATCAATTTTCTGTGATTTTAGGATAATTGGTTGAATTGAGTGCTGTGATCCACAAACCAGCTGTCTAACAGTGGAAGTCTGGCTCCTATTTGCAACCCGGTTGTATGTAGACGTCTTGAAGTTGAGTGTTGAGGCTAAGCAAGGGTCATTTATAAATAAAGTATTTACTCTGCCATGCATGAGCATCACTCACCAAGGAATCTCCAACAGCCAAGCAAGAATATAAGATTCTGTGGATGTGTCCTAAAATGACGACTCCCGAACTTTTTCAGTTTATCGCTCACTTAGATTCCTAAACAAACGAGCTAACTGCCCTCATATAACAAGTATTACATAACCGTTACAATCAGTACAGCAACAGCCTAACGCATTTTGAGTATGCCGTTCACAAGTTTGAAGGTCAATGAAACGAATGAACCTCCTGGAACAACATAAGTTTACAAACCTCATTCCAACAGTCACTTACAATAAGTCTCAAATCATTATGTTCTTAAACTCAAAGCGTTTCACAGTCGTCTTACTTCCGTTCACTTTCCTGTGATTGCCTATCATTCCGTGACAGTGGCAATGGAAGTGATAACACATAATCTTGTAAATGTTAGAGTAATATGTGGGCGAACCGTTGTGCACTCCTGCAGTTGTACTTACAAACTACTCATACTAAATTGTACTGCGCGACGCATGTTTCCCACGTGAACTGCTGAATATAGTAAAGGCCAGTGCCAATCGAAAAATGCATGACAGACAACCCATGAAACGAAATTCTTTGCCGTCTTCATAGCTTAATTATATAAGCCACCATAAGAATGCCTCTTGAGTATGTTTCAACGTTTGGTACTGACATGCCTAAAACCTATTCGCTATCTTCAGATTTCCAATTTTTACATCAGTCTAAGATAGTTCCTCAAGTAGACGAGAAAACACACATTGCAAGATGCAGTTATTTCGTTCATTCCTATCAGTCAATCATATAAAACAATTGTATTGGGTTAGAGCTTGGTGACAAATCAGCATAAAAAACGAACGTCCCACGAATTCATATCAGGGTTGTGCAATCGTTTTCAGTGCCACGACAGTAAGACTGATTGTGTCGACACCTTCTACCCACAGACAGTCAGTTTGTGACGCTCGATTAGCAACGTTTCGGAAAACGCCAGAATTTGGGGTTGTGATTAAGCAACAGGACTACAAACGAAGTAGCAGGATGAACCATATGATCTGTTACGATTGTATATTTCGCAGTCGAAGACGCCGGATTTCTGTCCGAATGTTTGCAATTTGGACTGTGATGAATCCACGACTGCATCGGATGTGTTTCGCCCTTCTGTATCCCACCTTTCTGTATGTTCCACCAGTGCATATTTCGCCATAACCGCATACAGACTGATAGATGATACAAGAGGTGGGGTGTTCCATGATCATCATCATTATCATAACAGCCGTCAGCCTGACCAAAAGGTACTATGAATCGGGCCGCCGTTCACCTCAACAGTGACGTGGAATATCCTAGAATGAAACGTTACTAAGACGGTTGCAAACTATTAAAAGAAGACTAAACGGAAGAAATAGAAATGGTATGGATACAGGTAAACCATTGACTGTGACATATTTCCATCTCGAATAGCGTCTCTAACCAGCGATTTGAATGATCACGAGGACCCCATCCAGGAAGGCGACACCTATCCACTTTGCTCAATGGAGCAGTCGAAATCTTCATATTTAGTGACCACGTTGTTGCTTGACCACCACGCGGTTTTACCCAACTGTTAGTGGCGTCAGCATATAAGGCCCCGTACGGTAAACGATCACATGGCATACGGAGTACGTGACCCAACCATCTCAAGCTGTGCAACGTAATTAGTTGACCAATTAACCACGCAGCCCGAGCGTTCCGGAATACACGTCGGCGAACTGTCACATTGTTCATGCGATCAGTCCACTTAATATTTGCCAAATGGCGGAGACAACGATGATCATACACAACAAGCTTGTTGATATCTTCCTTGCGGACCGGTCACTTTTCCGAACCATAGAGCAAAACAGAACGTACACGAGCATCATCCACTCTTCCTTTCAACGACAACCGGACGTCTTTTCTACGTCACAAATGACGAAGGCTGATAAAGGCAAGTCGTGTCTTTGCTATCCTCGCTGATATCTCATCAGCAATATTACAGGCTGACGAGATAGTGCTACCCAAGTATGTGAAACTGTTCACAGTCTCAAGCGGATTACCTGCAAAGTGTTGCTTCAAGACTGGGGCACTGCAACTCCTACTTTCTTCATTGCAAGTAATCCGCCTGAGAATGTGAACAGTTTCATATATTTAGGTAGCACTATCTCGTCAGCCTGTAATATTGCTGATGAGATAT
>LUCH01001837.1:61688-88017 GCA_013368495.1 Paragonimus heterotremus
TCTGCTGTATGCCCATAGAATCGTGCCTCACTGCCTAAGCACTCCTATGCGGTCAGCAGTGCGACATACAATCCTATGGGTGTAACTGCTTTTCGACTGACTGCTTCCCTTTGGCCTGTTTGAAAAGGTTGCACCTGGATGGACCGGAGTTTTAGTCAGCATAGCGCGCCGGATCAAAACTGTACGCAACCCCGACCACCTCGCCAAGGTAGCAGTATATATATAAATGAGTTCAACAACACCCTTGACTTGTCCGCGTACTCAAAAATACTCAGAGTTCTACTGTGCTCACTAGAAACTCAAACCTTTCTACCTTGAGAGCAACGAAACGCAACAGTCCAGCAGATACGCAAACACGGACGTATGAATGCAAGATAACCTAAACCAACTCTGAGACAACTTCGCGTAAAAAAAATACCAATAAAATCAACAAAGGTTCCTCTGGTTACAAGTCATCTGGTAAAAAATAGGTAGGAGGAAGAGAGTTACAGATGTCTTACGATAGAGAAGGCAGACTGGTACTATCCCAGGTACTGACCAAAATTTAACCGATCACACTTTAAGTTACTTGCACACTTTAAAGGAACGTAACGTGTGAAAATTATCCCATCATACGGTGAATGACGGTATTGACTCTCGATGGTTCAACTCTTTTCGTCACATCTCTAGACTATCCGAAACTCAAGGACGAAGTGGTGTGTAGAAGGGGAAGGTCGGGCATATGCTTGAACTCACATGGCCACCGTATAGGCAGCAACAAAGGAGCAGAACTCATGTTACTTTGATTACATTCTATAATGTCCACGAAGCTCCACAACCTAGCAGTCTGGCCCCTGGCTGGAAATTTCTTGCTCGTGTCAAACAATCATGACATCAATACGAGAGAACCGACGTTATGAATTCAGAGAATAAAATTTAACGGTGTAGGAAAAAAGAGGGATGCAGTGGCGGGTGACAAATGAATCATCTAGAACATTATTTCTTTTGCAACAAGCTTTCGGGAACACCCTAATAACATGACGATTAAAAAAACACTTCATGGTTTCGAAAAGCCGATGCCATTACAGGACCGAATTTCAAATTCAAGGCTTGAAGGCTCCCACCGGCAGACGTTCCAATGTTTGATTGATGTTATTCGGGGATCGACCAACCCATTTTTGCCTAGGTAACCTAAGAGAAGGAAAAAAAAAAAGGGCACACAACGTCCAGTTATCCGGAAGGAGAAAACTAAAATCACACTCCAACCTAGTACAAAATAAGTAACAGGTTATTCTAACATCTGTCTAGTTCTCGCTTGAATACATCTACGCTTAAGAACTCCACAATCTCTGTCGGCAACTAGTTCCATGAATTGCATACTCAGTTGATGAAGTCGAAATGAACAGCCATTCTTGATCCCCGCTTCCCGACTGTGAATCTAAGACACCTCAAACCTCGGTCCTATTGCACTACTGACAAGTAGGCTAAACAGCTTCTGTCATCGTGGTGTACAGCTGTATATGTTTCAGTAAGATCTCCTTACCATCATTAGTTTGAACGAGAATAATTTCAACGATCCAAAACGGTGCTGGCAGCTCGGGCTATTCATATGTGGTGCGTTTCGCACTTTTTCGAGAACAGCAAAGTCCGCCATGGGGTATGATTGTCAAGCTTAGACAATATTTCAGATAAGGACGAACTATGGCCACTTTCTGTTGCTGGCAAAACGTCCGTGATATCGCTGCGACAATGAGTTATAATCAAGTGTAGGGTCGAAGCTATTTGACTGTCAGAATCCTGTGGCCATAAAGTATTCTGTGTTAATGTCTACTAGCTAACGAGGTTAAATAATTTACGATCAAAGCCCTTTCCATCAATCAGTCCCAATGACTTGATGACTTTCAGTGTACTGAAGTCTCCTAGAATGAGCATGCGATAGTGGGATTTACATTAAACAGGGAATGAATTCAGAAAATTTTCATGTTCCCCTGATGTAGCTTTCGGACGTTAGAACTCCCAAATGACCGTCAGCGGAGAGTTGAAATGAGGAAGCCAGGCGGCAGTTTGAACACCCAGACAACTGAAATGAAAGACTACAGGTAACTATGTTACACAGGAACACAGTGCATAATTTAAAAGATGTGGGGTGTTCCAAGAAAGGACAATCAGAGCACTGCAGAATAATCCTACGAGTAGAAGGTTACAGATGCAATTCCGCCGCGGGGTAAGCAGGGTTAATAGGTTTCAACGTCCGGTTGTTGAGTAGTAAAAGTTCGATGAAATAGGTAATTGTGAACTGGGCACCACCGACATATGGTAGCAGATTTACATTCAGATAAAACTTTCTGTTAGCCCAATTTGAAAGGAAGACTCAAGTTTTGCTCTCAATAAAACTCACCAGAAGTGCATTTCTTTTCCAGACCGGAATTTTGCACTTCGGCTCTCGTGCTTGTGACCCTAGAGTGTTAACCACAACGCCAGCAACCTCACAATAGGCATGACCGAATACTCAAATCTAAACGTTCAACCACACGCTTGTGCAGTGAAGGTGAGCAATCGTATTATGCTACTCATACCGCGGCTATTCAGCAGTAGGAGCAGAGCATATATTTCGACATCGTACAAGCCACAGGAAAAATGCAGGAAGGAGCATCAAAGTGCAGCATCACCCATAACGGTCCCTGCTACTTAATGGAACTGAGCATTGACGCCTGTGGCAGCCCAGACGATCTGAGGTCGAATACCGCGTGCGAATGAGTGGTTTTTTGTCTGGTCTTGTTTAAATGGTTAACCCATGTACTGCTTTGCCGAATAAACAACCCTTGTGCCATCCGCGTTCTTGGATCACAACACTACATATGAACTAACTAGGTTGGTTTGGAATATTTTTAGCTTCTCGTCCATATTAACGGGTGCCTTGAACGAGCATCACTCAGCTGTCTAACCGGTTTGTAAACGTAGATAATTTTTACTGCTGGATTGTTATCGAAAAGCTCACCGAATCCAAGCAAACCATTTCTTCGCCAAAACATCTACAAGTATTCACTAAACAACAACCTATTACCTGGAGTTCTTAAACATCTCCGAGATAATCAGGTGAAATTCTAGCCACGCTTATGTGAAACATCTACAGAGTCACAACAATCGTTAGCATGTGTTGTCACATGAATGCAACAGACAGTTAGGTCACGGTCAGACTCCTTCTTAGGTCAGTAAGTTGGTGTGGAAAAAAGGGATCTCTGTTTGTGCCTTCCTGTCTCTTCGGTTTAACATGAACAGACCTTCTAAACCCTCAAAAGGGAATGCGAATAGTGACTATGTTGACTGATGTATATATCTGTCAGTTCGTTTTGGACGCCAGGACTCACTCAGGCAACATTTCAAAGCATCGACACATGGGGTGACTTGTGGGGCTGATTTAGGGGGAGTGATGGAGCAACTTTTGCTGCTACTGTCCAAATGTCCTTGTTTCGTACTGGCTTTTCATTACGTAGTCAAACAATTTAATTATATCGTTCACCCTGAGATGTACGGAGTAACGCATCGAAATATGATGTTTTAATTTTGAAATTGTGGTAGTTTTCACTTAGTCTGAAATACACCATAAACATACCTTTATCACTTCCAAGTTTGTTCACTACAGATATTGGTCCACCTGGTACACTTAAGTAAATGAGTGCGACAATCTATCGAACTAGGTATTTTTTCCGTCCAATGACCAACATGCTGTGAAGTCTCAGATCCGGCTAAGTTAATCTATCATCCAAGTCCATCAACCACTTACTAACCTCTACGCTATCTGCTGAACAGGTCGTGAATCACTGTCTTTTTCTCTGGAAGTTCGACATCTGCTTTTTATTACTTCATAAAGAGACTACACGTCGCAGACAGTCTGCCAGAATCACGGACAAACAACTTTGATAACTGCTTCAACTGCCAACTTTTATCAAGGCAAACTGAGCCACCTAAACACTGGTAAAACATATCAGGTTATGTTATATCATTTGCTGGAGAGAGTTAGATGTATTTACGACTTCCGGAAGAGTATGAAAACATGTGATTGACGTGACTTCACCCTTTATCACCGATTGACAAAATATCGACCGTGTAGCACTTCTTGTCCACAACACTCTGACCTGAAAAGATAATGCAAGGTCGATATTCCACCGTATGTTTGTTATAAAGATGTTAGTCAGGATTACTTTGGGAACTACTAAACATATGGGCGACAGAACCCTAAGACAGTGTTTCTTCGGACAGATCACGTGAGATGCACTTCCTCACTTTCGTTTTGAAACTGGCCTAATCACCGCCGATGAGCCATTCAAAAATATCGGGGAATAATTGAACAAAACTCTGTCTAACCACATCCTTTAATTTGAACGTTGAACTGTTGAGTCTGATAACTCCGTATAGTTGTCGATTGAGTGGACTCTAGAGTGGTTTACGCGTGTGAATGATATCCGGACTACACATGGGCTATTCCATTAGATGCCTTTCGTTGAAAATCGAACAGTTCTTAGATATGGTTTGTTCAGTTTTTTTTGTCTTCTGTGTTTGTGATAGTCTGCACGATAGAAGAACTCATTCCTGCGTCGATATAGGCTGCCGTATTTTGATTTTTATCTGACTGCTCAGTCCTTTAAACCGGTAACTAAAAATTCACTTCAATATGACCATTTAGAAGTGATGGCTGACTCGGTGGCTGAAATATGCCCAGCCCTTTCGGGGCTCGTGTCACCTATACCTGTGTGGAGTGGATTCACTAAACGTCATGGTGTTTCCCTGATGAGTTCTAGATAGTGTGAGATTCCAAGCACGCTGAAATTCACGGAATTTGTTGCTGTATATTCTTTTCTAATAAGCAAATACAAGCGTTTCGTACACTACTCATTACAATTTTTGCTTAATTATGTGACTCAGACTTTAATTTAGCCACTGATGCACTGCGAGCTATGTTGGATGCCAGATGGACCATGTTGAGTTTATTCAATTTAGATGGAATGTCCGAGGTCCCACCTTTACTGGCCACTTGTCTGTGGGTAGTTCTCATCAAAACGCGGCAAGCAGCAGCTTTCGATAGCTACAGTAACATAGGATGACCTATTGTGCCTCTATTCGAAATACTAGAATGTTTACCACGTGGCATAGCGAGGAGCAGAATAGTATCGGCCTTATTTACATCCTTGCCTTCACAGGACGTAATAAACAAGCCAGTCGTTGTTTTGATAACTTCTAAGTGGTGCTATTGTGTCAGAGAAACTTACTGAAAATTTTATGAAAATGCAAAAGCTGCGATCAGATGTGAGTAGCGTTCAATCTATATCAATTAAATTCCTGATTGTTGTATGGTGACAAAAAAAATTCTGGCTATTCTCATTAATAATAACACCTTGCATACTGAGTAAATCAGGTTAAAATAGTCATCCTAATAATTTCACCTCGTGATGTTTTGAATTATACTGTTGAAAATGCAAACGGTTGTATTGCTCCGAATATTTTTGAATGTACTTGTGCTGTGATGTGTGGAAAAAATAAAAACTTCACCTGCTAACTGCTCATACCTGGCGGTACTATATTTTTCGTTTGTTATTTGGTATTGTTTAATATAGTATCCATGATTTGCATCTACAGGATCGTTTCTGTAACACACTTTTCGCGCGTTCTTTGAAAGTATACCTTACCCTAGTCGCTGCTTGCGTTTTCTTCGGCTGAGTGCGCTGTGTCGATTGATACCAGTGCAACGTGTTGACTCATTTTCATACCGTATGATAAAGATACCCTCGCCTGGTACGACACACCGCTGCTCTCACCAGCCTCGTAGATACTGGTTACCTTGTCCCGTTAGCATAGGGGATGTAACGGTTTGCAGCTACATTTATTGATTTTCTGTCGACATTGTCTGCTTACCTATTAGACATTTTATCCACCAGTAAAACTACTCCATATAGGTTGTTCATGGGTTTCTACTGGAATACGCATGTATTATTGCTGACACAACAACGGAGGTCAGCTTACATAAGTAGCCACGGGTGGCTTGTTCCGCACTACATACACAGATAATCGAAAATTTCGTTTGGTATATACGGTCTGATTCGGTTATTCGTATACTTGCTTTTAGGTGGCCAAACAAAAACTAGAGGTTAATTTACTGGTGAATAGCCTATACTTAACATCCTGTTGGATTGTCGTCAGTAGTTTATTGGTTGTAGCCATAGTACACAAATCAACCAATCTTGTAACTTCACACCACATGACCTACCCTAACGAATGGTGTGTTATCAACGCGCCAAACAGTCTGCGAACCAGAGATGCTAACACTAATTCAACAAAAAATATGGGCCTGACAACAGTTTAAATGTTTTTTTTCCGGGTGGAGATGTCTTTTTGGAGATAGAGCGTTTTGCTGCATTAAATCCGGCGGATGTGAGTGTGATTCACTGAGTCAGACAGTGTTACTGTTCCAGAACCGACATGTTTAACACATGTTTATACTCAATACTGAAGCTTCACCTGAACCTTTTTTTACTGTACTAAAGTGCAGGAGCCTCTTGAGTATATAGGAATATACACACAAATACATATAAGTATATAGGGGAGGAACCTAAATTAACGGCTTATTATGAGATCCACGCACCCAAAATGCAATGGTAAATAATCATAAACAGATACACGCCTCGTTAGATTAAAATATAGAGGAAAACTATTCAAAGTTAAATCATACTATCTTTGCTGCCATGCAATTGTATAGGTAAAGACAGGTTGGACTGTTTCAGGCTGGCCACGTCTAGACAAGAACCAAACAAGGGTATTCAAATTCGGAATTTTTGAATTAATAGACCAATATTACTACCATTATTTTGCGTGGTCTTAGAACCAAACTATGGATAACATCATGAAAATAACCTCATCTCTCAATAAATGCATTCAGTTAGTCACCGTTCGTCAAATCTTCAATAGGTCGGTCAAGTGTGATTTATTTCTTATCTTTCTCTAATGGAAGAGTTCTTAATTCACATGGTAACTGCGTCGACCAAGTGACTAACTCTATACACTCAGATTCCAGAACGAAAATTCGCATATCGTCCGTACATTCACATTTATAATGGAGCATGCCTGAACGGTCAGTTGGCCCAGCGACCAGTGTGTGGTTTGATTACACAGTTCAGGCAACAATACAGCTGAGGAATAATTTTTTTACTTGGATCCCCGCTAGGATGTAAATCATATCTGAGGTTACCAGAGGAGACTGCGGACGGAAGGATTTACGCACATTTCTGCCCAGTTCTGAGGGCATCACACACTCAATTTTGGTCCAACATACGCGTCGTACTCTCGCCTGTGAGTAGTCCCCTGCAAGGACGCCGTAATCGACCTCATCAAAAGGCCGGAACTAGGAGTGCATATGTCGAGACAAATGAGAAAGTCAGAATGCGTATCTTTAAGATCTTGCGGTCACGTCAAAGCATACTAATAAGTCCAAAACCGCACATAAGTTCACTGCTTACTCCGGTAATTCAAACCATTGTTTTTAATTGGATAGGCTGCAGACAACTTACGTCACTCGTGAGTGGTCAGTAACAGTCAAGTTAAATTGAGTACTGACTACTGAAAGCTATGAACACGAAGGAATTTACTGATCATATAAACGAATTGCGGTTGCTTCAGTGATCGCGAGCTTATATTGCATGATTGGGCCTAGTCGACTTTCTGGTAAGGTTGACTGTGTGGTGTGTATCAGCCAGATTTGGGTAATCTTTATTGTTATCGACTAGTTCACTCAGGTTCTCCATTAAGGTGGATAAAGATCTTTAGCCCCTTTATATAAATGCATCGTCGTATACTACATATATTTCTGTTATACATTATCAGGTAACTGAGCATGCTTTAACTATGGATGAACGGTTAGTTCTTCCATCTGAGAGGTACAGATAGAAGATAAATGACGAATGAAACCTAATTGCTGCGATTAATCGAAGAGATGAATTGAATAGGCTGTAGTTAAACAGATTCGCGATTAACACGCCTCCAGAGAAAAAACTCGTGAAAATGGGCTTTGCTGTTGCCGCTTGGCCTTGGGTAGCTTCTTTAAATAAACCGGCCTTGGTAACTGACTTCCTGAAGAAATCTGGACAGAAATTTCAATTCGCCACTAAGGAATTTTTCGGGTTCTATCGTTGAGGGGAACAACTAGATTTCGTTACTGTATCGGCGGCATGAAACTGTTGAGACTAGTTTACCATTCTTTCCACGTTAGTTTGCGAGACATAGAAAACCGGTATAAATAATCATGAGATCATACTTGGAGTTGTCTCGTTTGATTCTGCTACGAGCATGAATTGAATGATCCAAGAAGAGTGAATATTTGGGTCACAACAATAAAAGATTATGAGAATGCTTTTCTTATTTTCTCATGAGGGCACTGGTAATCAGTGGACCCAGGAAGGATTCTGTTGCTACACCACCTGTTTGCTGATATTAATCATCACTGAAGTCGAATCGAACGTTGGATGTATGGTGAAAAAGTAAGTACTATAAATACTACCAGTACAACCATTGAGTAAACGATATAGTACTATCTCCTAGTGGTGCCGACTGGGCGGTCTCGGTGCAAACCTTCACTGGCTAAGAGTTCAGCCACTCCACATAAGGCCAACCACTCTACTTGGTTTAAATGGTACTGGTTACACTCGATCAAAACAATGGAATTACCGCCAGCACCTCCGTGCACGCAACCACCAGTATACAGGATAGGCGAGCGGAGTACATATGTTCAGAATGTGGCCAGCTTTGCAAATCGAACGTTGGTTTGTCCGTGCATACTCGTATGTATCGAAACAGGAATGGTCCAGAACAGGGACTGGATAACCAGCCTGCCACAATCTTTGACTGTGACAACTGGGACCACAGCTTTCCCACCAAAATTGGTCTCAGTCAACACAGAAGGCATGCACATCCCGTCAAACGCAACCATGAGAACCTCATGTCCATGAAAACCGCCGGATCCAATTGGTCTCATCAAGAATCGACTTCTCTTATCATATGTGTCGATGCACTGGCTCCATCGTGTCCTACTCGACGCGAACCTCATCATCAGCTCCTGTCGCATTTCCCAGGTCGTACTTTGGAGAACATTCAGACGCGTCTGTATGCGCTGAATTGGTAGAGGAATACTGTTCCCGCTGCCAATTCAACCACCGTCTCAAAGACTAACAGGACATCGGATAGTGGGTCCCAAGCTGCTGATCACTCTGAATGGTTTACCTGTTTGATCCAAACAGCGATTACCCAAATGGAGTCCAATAGCGAGAATTTCCTTCACAATGATGAATTACTAGCTATTGTCCGCGGACTTCAGACAGGCATCTTCACAGTGGTACAAGCTAAATCGTTGCTAAATATGCACGCTTCACTAGCTTTTCAGTACATCTGGCGACTTGTCACCCGACGATCTGGTCATGTTAACGTGAAAATCCACGTGGCCACAAAGCAGATGCGGAGTGATAACTATGCAGTGATCCAAACGCTGTACCATCAGCGTAAGAAAGACGCTGCGTTTGCAATTTTTTCTGGCAACTGGAGAATTGCCTATAAGATTAACCGCGGCCTCCCAGATAATTCCAACGAATGCTGGTCCGAGGTGATATCGGCTTATCCGCACGTTGATGAGCGACTATCTCTCACGATTTTGCCTCTGGACTGGTCTCTGATCGACCGGATCACTGGAGAAGTATCACGCAACTTGAAGCACATGAGAAACACCGCTCCAGGTTTGAACATATTGTTGCCCAATTATTTGAAGCATATAAAAACTGATGCTTTGGCCGGATACGTCAACCTCTCCCTGCTAACCCAAGGTTGTCTAATCCATTTATGCCGCCCTCGCATCACGCTTGTACCCAAAGTGAACAATCCTTCATCTCCCACCGAGCCCAGACCTTTCGTCATATCCACAATGTCGGTATGTTGTTTCCACAAGATATTGGCCCACCGTTGGAATTCGCGCTTGCAACTGCCCGTTCTCTAGTTTTCGGTCCTACACTGTGACAGTTGCCTCGAGGCGATCTCAGTGTTCCATGCGCTGCTTCGGAACTCGTGTACCACGTCTTTATCGACGTGTCCAGAGCGATCAATTCCATCTCACAGGATTCGATTATCAGATCGTCGCGAACCTTCGGTGTTCCTCCACCTTTAACGCATTACATTGCATACTTCTATATGAGTGTTCCCGTCATGCTCAACAACTTCGTTCTCCAATCCCAACATGGTGTTCGCCAGGGCGAACCACTGCCCCGCTTCTATTCATCATGACAATGGATGAGGTGCTGGCTCTATCTCGACCGCAGCTTGGTTACCAGTTTCACGATACAGTGGTTGACGGTTTTGCCTACGCCAACGATCTGATTCTGCTGGCCGATAATCCTACGCGTCTCCCTGAGAAGCTTGCAGCCGCCCGTAGCGCACTGGAACTATCTGGGATGAAGGTCAACACGCACAAGACTAGCCTCATGGTCACCCGTGGTGACCATAAACACAACGCAACCGCTATCTCTGATGAGTCTATTCACTTTGATCCGGAAATTACCGATTCACTAAGCGCCTCCGACACGGTGACCTATCTAGGTATTCCGTTCACCTGGAAGGGTGGAGCACTCACTAATCACCGTCTGCAACTTCGTACGATGTTAGAAGAAACTACCAAAGCACTCTTGAAGACACACCAACGCGTTGAACCCCTGAGACAACGTCTGATCCCGAAGATGAATCACTCATTAGAGTTGAGCCGAGTCCACCGGAACACGCTCGAAGCTATGGACTGTAAAATTCGCCAGTTTATTCGACAGGGGCTCCGCCTTCCTGGAGACACATTAATCAGTCGCATCTATACCTCCGTACGTTCGGGCGGTTTGGACATCCCGAGTTTGTCTATCACTATTCCCAAATCGCGCAAGTCTCGAGTGGAGAGACTTCTTTCCAGTCAATGTCCAGTTCTGCGGAATGTGGTCAAAGACGATTCGTTTGGACCTTTCTTGAGGGAAGTGAACATACCGGTACGTGTTCAGGGTGTAGTGGTGTCGCACAAGGTGGAAGCTCACGCGGCGTGAATGGATAATCTCTAACATTTGCTAGACGGTCGTGGTCTTCAGGAAGCTTTACGCTCTCCACTCTCTAATCATTAGCTGTTCAATCCAGACCTCATCTTCTCCAGAGTCTTTATTTGTGCCGTCTAGCTCAGGTGTAATCTCTTGCGGACTAAGGTTTGAAATTCACGAGGTGGCCGAAATGACCACTCAGTTTTCTGCCGTGGCAACTGCGTTCAACCGGAAAGCCTTGCTAATATTCTGTAATCATGTTGGCTCATACATGACATGCGTTATGCTCGACACAACTGCGTAGCCAAAGACCTGTTGAAACAGTTGCGCAACTTGGGCTATACAGTCTTCGTGTAGTTGCGAGTGCCAACGGTGAGATTGTTCATCAAACCAGATTTGATCGCGATTTGTGATGGTGCTGCTGTGTTGCATGACGTCGGCATAGTGGATGATTACCGAAGCCAACTTGCCTGGACAGACAAGGTTGTGAAGTACGGAACTGGCTCTCATAATGCTGCTATTCAATCGTTTCTCCATACTTCGGGCTGTGATGTGAACTCTGTTTCTCAATAACTTGTGATCATCTCTTTTCGCAGTATCATATTTCTTTCTTTATGTGGCGCTATTCTTCGACTGAGGCTGCCCTCCTACGCAGTCACGGATTTACGTCTACTGACTGTTCTGAATTCCTTGAAAATCTATAACCTTTCGTATCGAGAACCTGGCACTGATTGTTGTTACCTTCTCACAGTTGTCTCACTATGAATAGCATTTCTTCTTCCCGGTGCGTGAGCTTTCATTGTACCAACACTGTTGTGCCCTGAAAAGCTTTTTGATTTTCAGGGGCGATTCTTTTTTCTATCCTTTCTCGTTGCTAACAATTCGTGCAAGTGACTATTATTGTGCCAGAGAATTATTAAATTTTGCTACTCTCGTGAAATAACGTCAAATGTTCATTGTTGTTAACCATGCAGCGCACTATATCTGACAGACAGCTTGCTTTAAATTTTTCTTCCTCATATTTTTTGCTTAGATTTTGATGTTATCGCTTGTCCTTTGTTCGAACGAAGTTTCGTAAATTATTCTTTAGAATAAACCATAAGTGTGGCGACACAGCAAGTTTTTACGTGAAAATACGAACTGAATATAGCTAACAAAAATTGGGTACAAATAAACTTGGGAATATATTTAAACACCAAAACAGTGAGAACATTTCTAACATTTCTGGATTTTAGTTTGATGTTTTTTTATTTTGGTTGAGGCCTTTTTAAAGATGAGATGTGTAATATGGCAGTTAGTGAATGCCATGATATCAAACAGAACAACATTCACGCCAGTGATTTGGGTTTATTGTCATATATTTCATTGTCTACAACTAATAACTCTTAACATGTTTTGAACCCAGGTCTGGAAACCGGAAATAATCGCCAGAAGCCAAAGTTGATGATAGTTTCCTTATACCACTATGACAAACCATGAGCTTCCCCTCCTGCTGCTCACATCAACTCACACTCAAGGAAGAGTGCGGCAAAAGATGAGTAGGCGTGCGTGGAGCATGACCCAGTGACCTGATATGATAGTGAAAATGGCGAGAGTTTATCTATGCCTAGCCTACCGAGCGCAATCACATGCTGATAATAGTCAATAGAAGACTTCTATTTAAAAATGGATAGTTTACAGATAGCATCGGTGCGATGCGGCCAGAATTCGCAACGGTAGTTTTGTACCCCAGGGGCAGTCACGTTATACTCATTGCCCTTTAACGAAAGTCGGATGTAATGATGCACCAGAGGTATCTAGGGTTAACAAACCCAACCGGGCTTCAACTATATGTCAGGTAATCTTTTCAACAACATCACCGTTAGCACTTATGCAGCTCTCATATTGGACTAAATTCAGCTTGCCACCATTTAGGATGTCTTTGCCGGTCTTGAGAAAGCATTCCGAACTTAGATGGCACAAACAGCATATCGTACCAAAATAACTCAATCGCCAATCGGCGATGCGTTGTTTGAAATATCTGTGCTTTTTCAACGGGGAACATGGTATCGCCAGTACAGCCGAAGTGGACTATCCAGTTTTACAGTACAACTTCTACGCCATGTTTGGTGACATCACTTAGAAATTTTAGGACATCGTCGACTGCAAATTTGAAGAGAAAAGAAGAAATATGAAAGCTTTGCAGACTATGGTCACTGTGTTTTCTAATTTTCCATTAAATCTGAACCTGCAATACCCTGAAAATGGTCACATAGCAAATTCCTCACTCCTCGACAAATCAAACCTAGAGGACGGCTCAGTTTGTGAGCGCAGACCTGGTTCATAATACGAAATAGTTAGATGGTGGGGTAAGTTGCAGTTAGAATTGTTCATCTCAGCATCGTAAGTGGACCGTGCACCTATAATGATGTTCAGTATGATGCCCTGGTCATTTTAGTAATACCAGTTTGTGTAAGTGGTACGCCGAATAAAATGAGGGCTTCAGGATGCGGCACTTAATTCCATCCTAGTTGAACGATTCCTTGCCAAATTTTGTGAGAGTCCGCATTTTGTGATATCTGTTGGATATTTGTTCGAGGACCTGCGGAAGGCAAGAGAAACTTGGCATTTTACAGCATGATGAGTCGACCCATCCCAATTAGAACTAGTTGAATGAAATCTTCCATTAGGTCGATCTAACTGCCCATTGGTGCAGAATTTGATAATCAAAGGCTCTGTTGGATAGTTCTGCATTGAAAATGGATCGGACAGTTCATGCTAATCGTTTGAATTTGCTTCCTTGGACTACACCGAGACGTACAGAAAATTTGAAACACCAGAACGTCCGGTCAGTGTCCAGGCATGCCAATTAATGCGAACGACATTCTTGACCACAACGTCAGCATTTGTAACTGCTTGCGAGATGGTCGCTTGTAGCCCACACTTTGGGTAGGGAAGCTGAGTACCAGCAATGGTATCTTATTTTCAGTGGTGAAAGCTCGTACCGGTGGCTTAAACTCAGACCCAGAAACCTCTCTCTGAAAAAACGTTTTCTGTGACAATGAGCGACCAGCTGGAACATTCAAGTACCCAGCTTGAATAACAGTATCAGTGCAAGGTGCCTGAAAAAAATACATCGTAATGACAATGATAGAACTTACCTTTGGATATCTTCAGGCTGCAATGTGTTGGAGCGCACACAAATGTGACGGTGTGTTTGACAAAGCATAGCCCTTATATTCTTTCTGAGCCTCCAGTTCAAATGAACAAAAACGACTGTCAACTTGGACACATTCCATCAAAGAAAATGTCATTAGGTTAGTCAAAGCAATACCTACTCCCATACGAGTAGATATCTACGATTCAGAGTCCAAAGGAAAACCTAGGGGAATCCTAATGTCAAGAGTAGATGAAGAGGTCAATCGGGTGATACGACTAATCTGGAACGATTGCCTGCAGTAGATAACGCAAATCAACGAATGTTTCTATGGTACCGGCTAATGACGCCTGTTTTTATGTTCGCAGTACGGTGTGAATGTTAAAAGGCGCTAGTATAACATGCATGAGGTCAAAGAAACAAAAACATTAAATATGAGGAGGTTTAATACGGTCAAAAATTAGCTGTGCTAGAAGACGACAGTCCAACCTGAGGGTTTTCATCAGAGAAGTCGAGCCAGACAACATTCATTTGTTTATTTGTGACGTACATGAACCGGCTTTGAAGGTACCGTGGCTCGAATCGCCTCTTACTGAAACAGTGGTGTGACTCATTTTGAAAGAGAACGTTTATTTGAAAAAAAAAAGAATGAAAATGGGTGGAACATATCTGATCAGAAGAACAAGAAATATCATGAAAACAGGCATGCCACTGACTGCAGCACATTCGAACATATCGGTTAATATTTTCAACAGATGACTCCACTAACTCCAAAGATCCCAACCAACAACTTTACTCAACAGAATAGTCAGATTTTTTTATGTTCCATTGTCACGTCTTTGTTTGATTAAACCGCGGTTGTACCAACCTATCCAGTGCAGTAAACACCCGGAAGACATTCGATGTGTACGACACAACTTTCATACACTGATCATTTGAACAAATACTGAAGCATCTTGAACGTTACAAGTTACAAGCTGGTGAACGACCATGAAGCTCACGCAATCTTTTCATTCAACCTGGGCCAACTGACGGCGAAAAAGACAGTCAAACACAACAAATATGCCGCTGTATTCAACTCGAGTTCCCAAACTTAAGAGATATCGGAAATCAAACAAGTTTAATAAACTTTTCCTTTTCATATCAACTAGGTTCCATTTCGAAGACACGGATGGCACATGTTGGAATAGACAACACGTACCATTGCTATTCTCGCTGATATCGCAGCGACAATATTACAGTCCGGTGAGAAACAGCAACAAGGTAACATGAAACGGTGCACAGTCTCACGCGGACTGCCTGCAATAAAGAACACGGGATGGGGGATGCTCCAGTCGTGAAACAGCACTGCAATTTAGATACGCGGGAAGTATTCCAAACAAATCAACTTGTCATTCACCTTGTTCAGTAAGATCTGCACGTCGTTGACGGAGTGAATAAGCCAGACAACGACAGTTGCGTACTCCATGTTGGGTAACTTAGAGCCAAGAAAGAATTGAACATCACGCTCATTGTGCGAGAGTGCAGTCCATCATAGCTCAATCTGATGACCTGCTTGACATGAGTGATTCTGTTAGTGTGATCGTTGAGCTTCAACCAATAAGTTCTCAAAATAAATTGATTCGCATATTGCGTCGAGGTCCAAACTATTTTTGTCGGGATACTACCTAGGACATGTGTTCAACGCTTCCGAAAAATTAGATCCACCCACACGATTACCAATCCAGATTTCATGAATTTGTCGTCAATTTGTTTACTTATGATGACGGCCCACATCCTCGTATGCTCGTCCGTGCTATTGACTGCAATCTGTACATCCATGAAGATGTGACAGAGTTCTGTCAAATTTATCAAGTGCCTAATAAGTGGTCAATAGAGTAGATGCTAGCGCACTGAACGCACAGGAGAGAGTGGTGAAGCTTAAATCTAAATCTAGACAAAAATGTACTCCACTAGCTTCGCTCTAGTGAAAACAAAACTCGAGTTTAAAACGTCTTTCCTAGGTGGACCACTCAAAACGTGTGTTCTACTGAAATATTTGTTTTCAGACCTGTGTACGGTTCAATCTTTGGTGGTGCAATTGCTTTCTCACTTACCACTATTTATGTTTGGTTGTCAGCGAATTTCCGCTATAACTGAAGCTCATCCGATCACACCAGGCGGCCACACCCGTGCGACCGAAAAATTCCATTCACTTACCTTAACCAACTTGACTGCTGACTAATTCGTCGGATAAGTCTGGAACCAACCTACGCTAATATATGACAGAGATAGATGACCTGCATTCCACAGTCCCACCTTATGATAGCATCGATGTGTTGCCAACACTCCACAAAAATGAAATCCATAGAGGGTCCGCTAAGAGCTCGGCTGACCGGAGCCCATTCAAGTGACGTGTAGCACCTGGTGTTCGCACGTCAAACAACACTAAACATCAAGAGTGACTCCCTGGTGACCTCTCAGTCTGAGGGTTATAACAGTTGAGTTTTTATGCGTACCCACTAACAAATCCACTTAGTAGCTGCAAATTAGTCTCTCTAAATGTGGGTTAAGCATAGACGTAAGGGGGCAACTATGAGTAATTGGACAGGTTGAGTCACTTCAAGCTCTTGGAAATGAGGATCTATATATTTCTGAGCAAAATTCTGCTTGATGCGATCGCATGGTGCTCACCCACAACACTGCTTGTTGAACGTATAATGTCAGATGATAACAGCTAATGTAATTGGATGCCAGTGCTCTGGATTTATTGTTAGCATAATGCACGTGAGTTAAGGGGCAGCAATATGACGAAACGTTTATGTACTACTGTTGTAGTGAGGAAGAGCGATCGTGCTATGCTACTCACACGACTGCTATTCAATAGCGGGGCCAGAGCATAGATTTTGACATCGAAGTAGCCGCAGGAAAAATACAAGAAACATCGGAGTGCAACATCGCATGAAATTGTTCTCGGTACGTAAAGAAACGTAGAAGAACTGACCATTAGCGTCTGTAACAACCGTTACGTTCTGGATCCAGTACCGTACGCAGATGAGTGTTTCTGTTTGTTGTCTTGTTCAAAAGCATAACCCACGTGCTGCATTCCTGAATAAAATGCCCATGCACCATCCAAGTTCTTGGCCCACAACACTGCTACTGATAGACGCAGCGCCTATCATTCAAGAAGAAAGTTGCGGGCCGGTGGTATAAGTTACCACCAGCATTACACCATAGAACTATATCAACACATTTCCGTGCTTACGAAGCTTTTGTTTTTCCCAGTCTATTGACACAATCTAAGACTTGTCGCGAAAATGCTGAAACATTTGTTTAAGTGCATTGAAGTTTCCGGTACATGTTCATTAAGTCCATCAGCCGTACACGGCCCGTATGTAAAAGCTCACCAAATAAAATCTACCGGTTATGGCTTATCGCTTCAACCTGACACACGTCAAACTAGATACATAAATATTTAGCTTCTAGCACTCATTCTAAGAGTACACCTGGTACTCCAGACTTATATTGATTCTCAGGCTTCATAAATTTATAATACATGAATTGGCTGCAAAACAAAATGAGTTTATGAAAACAAACACACACGCCACTTAGTTCTAGTCACAACTGTTTTATTTTTATTAACAATTAATCTATTATTTCGTCTGATTGTAATGGGTGCAGCAGCCGGTTCACTCACGTCGCAGTGATACAACGTAGACATGCGCGTTTAGTACCAGTCACGTGATGCCACAGACAAATCATTTCGTTTGCGCTGTTCCATTTTCTGGACATGGAAACACTGACATATATCCTGTCTAGTATAAACCACCAAGTAACCTTGTTTGGCTGCCACTCTGAATTGGAAAGTTCTGCACTGTTATCCAAGCAAACTCTCCGGAACTATCACAGATCATAAGAAGGTCCCGCGTCAACTGGTTATCTCATATATTAGGGTAATACTTATGACAAATCACCAACTGAAGTAGTAACGATTCAAAAATTAAAATAGCTGAAATACTGTAGTTTATATACGGCGCGGTTTGAATCATCATGAATATACCATCATCATGGAAGCCTGATCAGTAGGTTCGGCGGCTCGGGCCGCCGTTTATCTCAGCAGCGACGTGGAATATCTTAGAAGAGACGTTATTAAGAAGGTTATTGGGTAATAATAATAATAATAATAATAATAATAATAATAATAATAATAATAATAATAATAATAATAATAATAATAATAATAATAATAATAAGCTAAGCGGAACAATTAGAAATGATGTGAATGTAGATAGGCCATTGGCTGTGACACACCACCATCTCAGATGGCGTTTTTAAACAGAGATCTGAGTGATCACGAGGGTCCCAGCCAGTCAGGCGACACCTGCTCAATTTGCTCCGTAAAACAGTCAGTGTCTTCATAGTTCGTGACCACGTTGTTGCTTGACCACCACGCCACTTTACTCAACTGTTGATGGTCTCAGTATATAATGCCCGATACGGTAAACGATCAGATGACATACGGAGTACGTGGTCTAAGCATCGCTTGCCGTTCAACATGATCAGTTGACCAGCTGATTGCGCATCCCGAGCGTTCCGGAATACGTACTGGGGAGCGGCCGTATTGCTCACGTGACCAGTCCACTTGACGTGGGCTAATCGGCGGAAACAACGACGAACAAACACAGCAAGTTTGTCGACAGTCTGTCTTAGTTGACATAATCTGAAACGAATACCACCAAAGCCTTTGTTGGCAAATACATTAATAACCGTAAACTTAAGGATGAATAAGTAGAATGACATTCGGAAACCAACACCAATAATGAAAGGGCAAGAAAAATAACTCAGACGTTACGAGGACGATAGTTGTGATGCAACGTAAGTATGGCGTGTCACAATTATGGCAACCGGTGAAAATATTTTGTATCGTCATTGATTAAACTACATCCAACTAAAAGTAAAAAAGATCATTTTGAACAAAGCTTCCATTTCAGCCTTCAGTTGTGGAAATCTGCTGTGACCGTCATGACACATCTGTTTCAAACTTGGTTTGTGCTCAAAACAAACATTTGTTGACGCAGGGCTGCCCAAGTATCGATCAGTTACATAAATTTGACGTATACTTCCTTGTCAACATATTCCATCTTTTACCCCTGTAGTATAAAAATTAAGTTGGAAGTTTGGTTTTCATTCGGTATCAGTGAAACAATGCAAAATACTTGCGCCTAACTTGTCCCATTCTCCATCTGTTTCTTCTGAAAGCAGTTGTATGAAGTGAGCATTACTCACAAGCTATCGGAGGGAAAGGTTTATACATGATTAATGTGGGATCGGTGGCGCAAGTGTCAGTATGGTAACTTCCAAAGCATATCGGTCAGACATCACAGACAACAATTTTAGTACAATGTATTCCAACTGCTGCGACCGGAAAAAGCTTATCGTTTGCTCTAATGAGCAAAACGATGTGGTATTCCCAGAAGGCAATTCGATCAACTAATTCCTCGAAGGTATCGTGTGACACCCATCAATGTTTCGACCAACAGTTTCTAGTCGCTTTCACCCAGAGTTTACATTTATGATCTATGCGTTTGCAAATTCCACACAGGCATCTCGTGTTATAAAACGACCAACACTTTAGAAGAATGACACAAAACAGTTCTTTGCATAGCTAAATACCATACGCATACAGAGAAGCCGTCGGTTATTAAATATTCCAATATTTGAGATATAACCCAACACAGGGTGCTTCAGTGTGTAATGTAATAATTGGTTCATCATTTTGGCCATTATTTCCAAGTGAACAACATAAAACCAGACCATAATCCCGGTTCTAAACATCTGTCCATGAAGTTGCATATGCAGAAAAAAATGATAACTTAGTCACTATCATTTGCAAATCCCGTGACGATAAATAAAATACACACAACCCGCCGATGATAATAGTAGTCCACTACACAGTAACCACTATGACTGCCAGCTACTCACCTCAGCGACCAAAATCATCAGTCACGAACGTATCCAGCTCCCGAAAATGTACTACAACCAACTGTTATTGTATGCGTGAAACTTTGTGACGAAATATGTGAATGATGAACTAGAGAAATTGTTATTACTTAAATATCGATTTATAGTGAAGTTGTTAGCCAGACAGGGTTCACTGTAACCCGGTTCCAAAACCGATCGCATCCAGAAAAACCATTCTTTTTTACCAACCAGTTTACGTTTGCCCAAGCCTCCGAAGCGGGAAAAAGAAGCCCATGGTAACCTACAGCTATGTCAAACCACTGCGAAACAGCCCCCAAAAATTAAAATAAAACGTCAACCTGTCCGATAGATGCCAAAAAACAAGTCAACACCATGGATTAGGCCATAATCCGCGATCCAAATAAAGTTAACACTGTGCAGTATACTTATCGTCGTCTACAATGCTTTCATTGTCAAACAACTTCACTTCTACAAGACAGCTGAGTAGCTCGATCAGTACATAAAGAAGCCTTTAAGAAAGAACAGACTTGAATTTTGTTCATTAGCGGGATCTACGCTCATCAGATAGGTTGGATAGTTTCCAATCCCAAAGTACAGGAGACAAGTGTGTTGAGTACTGCCCAACAGTCTGCAGGAAATGACAGCTCCAACGACCACGGTTAGATGTTCAGCGCGCCTGTTTGTGATGAGTGTTCATTTTACTCGACCGTCTTCAGAATGAAAGACAGAGTAACCCTTCGGAAAATTCCACCAGATATACCCACAAACAGGTCGAGATCGACAATATCACTTAACGTGTAGGACAATGTTGTTATTATCAACACGGTCAACTTCATGACGTAAGGACAACAGTTAAGATCAAAGTTCATAAGTGAACACAGTCTGTCCACTTGAACGAGGTGCAAGTTGCCTGACAGTAGTTAAGAACAACGGCATCTGGGTGGAACTCAATCAGGTTTCACGAACGGGGTACATTCTTACTCCCAAGTAACATGTAATCTTAAGCATTGTGGTGGAATGGGATCTTCGGCCACACACAACGATTGGGTCATGTATCTCGACTGAAAACAAGTCAAACTGAATGCGTACATACCATACTTTCTTGTTGATCAGGCGATTAGTTGGATCTGCAAATTGATCTCCATACGGTATCGTCCACTTGACATGCTGAACACATTACCCACTGCACTTATTGTATAGGAATCAGCACTAGTTGAAGCAACTAATTCTATTCAGGCTAACCGACGGGTGATCAGAGCAAACAGTTACTGAGAAACCTCATTTTCTACATACCGTAACTATACAAATATATGTGCGCCTGATAAAATCCTCCATTGTAATAGTTAACTCCATGTAACCGTATAAAGACCATTTGAATAACACGCATAAATCTTGAGGTTCCAGCAGCGATGATTGAAGTTGGTACGATTTCATTCGCATGTGAGAAACTTTGACCGCTCAACGTTTGATCGTGGTCGTAGGCTAATTATCCAATACGATCGAAAAACTTTCGGTATAACCCAGAAGCCTGATGTAGTTTCGAATGCATCCATTGTGCGCACATGTGATCAAAATCAGCGTCCTACTCACTTCTTCTTACGGCCAGGCAAGAATATCAATGCCAGGTGAGTCAGACTATTGAGTCGTTGGATCCATGAAGGATGCCTCAAAGAAACCCTGTATCCCGTTGCCTCGTGGATCAAATTTGCGAGTTAGATACTTCAGGTGGGGTTTCTCAAATCAAATCTCTTTCGTAGCATAAACAACAGAGAAGTATTAGGATTTGTGGTTGACCTGACAGGCCAATCCACTCACTTCAATCACCTTTCTCTTCTGTGCCTGATTTTTCCTTTTTAAAGATAACCGGTAAACACTGGCGATCTCTCCGACAAATAGGTCAGTAAACTGTTCTGGCAAACAATCCTTCAAGTCTGGAACAGGATATGTGCTGCGTCCCAAAAACGCGCCTTGACATTAACGTTCACTTGAATTCTCCCGTGGATAATGTTATGAAACAGAGGCACCTTCAGGTTTTCTGGTGATGATGAATCCAAATCCGGTGGTCAAGACGGGAGGGGAACTGCAGTGAACACTGAAGCAAAGCAGAGCTTGCTCAGATCGAACCCCGTGAATAATCGCTTGTACCGTAAGACTTTGCACTTCAGTTAGAATCGCTCAACATAGATTAGAATGAAGCTATTTATTTTTCACATCCACATATACTTCCACAAACAGTTCGGATTTTATTAGCACTGCTTTCCTTGACCTTCTAAGATAAGTTAAACACTTATGTATCATAGCGTTTGCTGGTAACGTTGGTAGTCGAACTTCAGAAGAGAACTTGCCAAGTGGTACGTTTGGCGTCCGGGCGAGATACACTCGCAATGACACTTAAATATTACACATATACCCATATCACAGAAACCGTACATCGAGTTACTCATTTCAACATAAACAATGTTAATATGTCACGTGAAGACCGCTGTGCTCATCTCGGCCATAGAAGTGAATCGATCATACCAACGTCACCTACCTGTAGCGTCACTCCGTTAAAGATTGTCGTTTATTTTGGAGCTACCACCTTCAGTCATATCGTGAAATCATTCGGGTCCCCTTTGTTTCACTGTTTACTCAGAGATCGCCTGCTTGCAACTAGTTAGAGACTGAATGGTTGGAGCATACAAAACGCCTATCAAATAGCACTGACTGTTAGACTGTCCAGGTTACAACAATGGAGTGATCCATCTGTTGTGCAGATCTCTTGCAAAAGACTTCTGTTTCCAAGTCGTATCACAGATAAGGCAGAAACCGATTTCTGTTGACCCCTAAAGGGTCATGAAAGAACATCGACTGACCTCCCACGGCTTCCACTGCGAAATGAACTGTTGTGGACTGAAGCGTAAATTTACGGAGTGTACGCGTAAAGACATTGAGGTTCATCTGTTCGAGCAAGCCAGGAATGAAGACGTTTCTAACAGTGAACGGCCGGGTGCTGTTTTGCATGATTCGTAGTTGTACTGACCTAACAAATAAGAATAGCTTCGTCTATATCAAAACATTCAGCATCAAGGTGCCTACCCTTTGCAAACAAACAACTCAGTAGGGACTCACGACTAGGACTTATGAGTTGCTATCTTTACTGTCACAAAAAATGTTAGGACACCATGTGACAACGACAGTGGTATAGGTCGTGTTTGTCGTATTCAAAGTGTTCACAGTTTTCATAATATGGCTGTTTCTAAATGACAGAAAACCAGATGAGAGTACAGGTGGACTCCCGATGTGTTTATGAATGGATCGAGCATATTTTCACCTTGCGACAAACACTGGAGCATTAACACTCCTTTTCATAGCCAGTGGTTGTTGAAATTTGGAACTTAAACATAGTTTTTAGCGGCTTTACACCGCATGCCTTCAAGATCTGTCTCCATTGCAAAAATGTCCCATTTAAGAATGTCACTCTATTGGAGTTGCCGTACGCTAACTCCCAATACAAGGTGTGTAATTGTGGGCAGTTATCTCAGCTCAAGTAGCATTCGATAAGAAAGTCGGATTTACATGTCTCTTTTCAAATTTGTGATAGGTGGTACTCTGATGGACCTTGGAATAGAGTTTCTGTCAGGTAGTAAACCGCTTGATAGTGAGTACGCAGACTGGTGTTTCACGTAGCTCTCCTGCAGAGAACACGCAGACCAGGTTGACCCGGTTAAATGACATGGCTAATCCGCACGGTAAGTACTTTATAAATTCAAAGTGTAAAGTGTTGCTACAAGCCTGGGCTAACATTAGCTATCTTTGTTACTTCAGGAAGGCCATTTAATACTGTCGATCGTTTCACCATCCGGGACAATACTGTTGAGGAGTAGACCACGAGAATAGCGAAAACACGCAGTGCATTCGGTAGTCCACGTCACCTGTCTTGCTCGGTTGTTTATGTGCAACGTGTAGACGTCTTGATGTTGACTGTTTGAGTACAGACGTAGCTGGTTTAGACAGTTAGGCCTGTTCTCCTGTTTTCTCTACTTTGGCAGGACCTTTTTTTTCTCTTCATGGTTGCATGGCGGTTTAGCATCAGCAAGAATCACTGGTGTATTGCTGTCTATGATGTTAATGGCGTGGCGTCGCGAAGACATCTATGTATCGATTAAAAGCATGGACTAGGAAGTGTGTGTGCTCAGTTTTTCGCCATGGTTCACAAACCTGGGTCATTCGTGCAGAAGATGCATCTTAACTCTCGGTCCTCAATTGCCGCTATCTCCACCAGTCATCTTGTATCAAATGGACTGACTGTATGGGTCACACCAGTCTGCCACCGTGTACCTGGAGAGAGTGAAAGGTTGCGAAACTGTGGTCTTTGCTAGTTGGGCCGCACACATTACACGCCGATAGAGCGCGTGCAACACTGCGCATTACTCAGTATAGTTGTTGATGATTGAAAGAAACCTCAAAGTGGTCGGCGAAGACGTGGTCGCAGATTATAAATACCCTGACCGTCTTGCTGAAAAAAACTAGTAGGTGCCGGCCACCTGGTTGGGGAGTTCCCCACAATTCACGCAGCCGGTTAGAAACACTGTCACGGCAGTGCGACCTTTAGTGACGAGCCTGTAACCGCAGAGTTGTTGGCGCTTCTTTCCATCCGAGCAATTGAAAGTGCGTCAGGGTTCCATCAAACTTTTCCTTCAGCACGTGACCCAACCAGAGAAGACTGTATATTTTTATTATCTCGGGTACCGGCCTCAAACTCGCATATTCCCTATGTACGCGTCCATGGACCTCGCACACACAGTCAGTCCATGATGTTGGCTAAATGATGGAAATAACAGTAGTCGAGTAAAGATGCACCTTCCGTGCAAATAGACCGGGTCCCTGATTCTCTGAACGAGACTGCACTGCGTGCTTTCGCCATCCTCGTGGACCTCATCAACAATATTACAAGCTGATGTTATGAAACTACCCAGGTACATGAAGTGATCGACGGTCTCGGGAAACCTGCCACAGGAAATGCACTACAAGTATTTGTTGATAGTGGGAGCTCCGACGAATACGACCCCGAGGTCATCGTCATGAGAAATCAGTGAAGTGCGGAAGATTTGGGATTATTATGGCCTCCACAGGTTAAATAGATACCGCTCGTGGACGTTGTTCTGTACCTTTAAAACATGATGGTACTATTTATTCCCACATCGGGTTTGCTTTTCTTCCAGACCCATGCACATGTTTCACTTTGGTATGAAATCCTTGAAATACAGAAATTTCCTTCGGTGTCATTACAACAGGTGACACTGCCTTACTCATTTTCTAAACCACGATTCAGACCGCAGGCTGATAACCAGTAAGTAATTAAGTGAAAGTTCTGGTGAATCATTAGTCCGATCAAAAATACAGATTAACTAAAGTGTACAGCACAATAAGCCCCCAGAAGATTCCAATGACCCATTGCCACCAAGGAACAACAAAAAGACTGGTGGTAGCTGGTTACAATCAAACAAACGACCGCACTCGATCTCCAAATGGCACATCTCTGGACCCCCATAACGGAAAGCGACAAAATCTGTACGGCCTTCGGAACGTAAAAACCTCCACCGACTTCGAGGTGCACTATTCGGACTTATTACTGAGACTGAATGGTTTCGAGGAACAACTGATAAAACTATCCGAGGCGAGAACTTGTACACGTAAGTGACACTGATATCTGCGGTGAGAAATCCCAGGAACACAAGCGGTGGTTAACCGAAGGGAAAAATGTGGTCCCACACTGACTAATGATAAACGTCTTCTTATTTGCTCCGCCACCAAGTTCTCAAAACAGTTAAACTCGGTTGGGAATGGCTCAAATTTCACCGAAAATTACATCTCCCGCGTAACGAGTAGTGTACATCCGTCAATTACCTCAAAAATATATTTCACTTTTCCACCAGCTCAGAACAGACTCTTACTAATTCAAGAGGTCGAAATTGTCTATGAAAACCTCAAGGACTAATAAGTGTTTTAGCGACTGCCCGACCTATACTGCTACCTTGTCGAGGTGGTCGGGCTTGTGTACTATTTCGATCCGGCGGGCTAGGCTGACTAGGACTCCGGTCCTTCCAGGTACACCTTTTCAAACAGGCCAAAGGGAAGCAGTGCGACATACAATCCTATGGGTGTAACTGCTTTTCGT
>LUCH01001837.1:91801-110806 GCA_013368495.1 Paragonimus heterotremus
TTAGTAACTTTCTTCTTCTAGGATATTCCACGTCACTGTTGAGTTGAGTGGCGGCCCGAGCCACAGTACCTTTTGGTCAGGCTCATGGCTGTGATAATGATGATGATGAACCAAAATGGTCGTCCAGTGGTCCTTCTTTTCGAAATTCTACTCCGCTAGTGAACATCGCTTTGCAACCCAACAAAAGTGTGCACAACTACAGAGACCATCTTAGAGATGGAAGCACTATACGGTGAAAGTGCAGTTTAAGGTTTTCGCCGACCGGCTCTCTGTTGCATTCATGTGACCTTAACCGAAAAGGAAAAAACAAATGAAAGAATGCCGCGGTGGCGCGTCGCGCTTCTTCTTCGTCGGCCAGCCTGGTAATACGAACGAGGCGGCCGAGAGGCCATCTCAAGGTTTCTGCTCGAAGGTGCTTACTGTTAAGGGTCTCACATCTCTTGCCATCATGTGACTCGAGTGATTCATTACTCTCGTGTGGAAAGCCTTCCATTTTCCATTAAGCCTAAAGCCGTAATACAGCAATGCAGTTCACATGCTGAACTGGAATCTAGGTTTCCTAAACCGTCAAACAGGAACCTAATCAAAACAACGCAACCTTTTGAAAAACTCGGTAGAGGGTTTCAAAGATGCATTAGCATCACGAACCTGCAACAACGGTTCGATGACAATTATGGATGGATTTGAGCGTTTTCCGTCTACTTGTGTTCCTACATGTCATTGATCAGTCACAACTTGTGGCCATCTTCTCTCAGTGATTAGTGCGCTCCCCCTCATTCACTTGAGCAGATGCTCATCTCTAATGCCTGACGAATTGAAAAAGTTCTCGAGCGGGACATCGCGACAAACCAGACAACTTTGTATAACCACAATATTACGGGCAAGTGAAATAGTTAAAAGGAAAATCCGTAACTCTTGCTCGGCAGTTGGAAAGATTGCAATCAGTAGCACCGGAGACGTTGCCTTATATATGATTGCTTTGTGTGAGGCTAGGAACGTTTCACCAGGTGAGAGAATATCAGCGTACTATTGAAAGTCATCTTCAGATGTATTTCTGCCCTAATGGCTACGAACGCTTGGACCCGTCCTGAAGAAACGAAATGTCTAACCAACCAAATACGACTCCCTAATTGAGGAAGCTCACGTTCTTGAATGCAAGTCAAAATAAGCTTATGCTCGGTCTTCGAACGGGTGTCAAAAAGTGGCACCACTGAACCAATCGGCTTTCTTTGGCGTTACGAGAAGTCTTCTTACCTTACAGAAACATCCAGTTGGTCGACTCACCTTCACCTTTGAAAACCCCCTCGTAGAACCGAAGTTGAGTTGCTACGTCATAGATTCGCCACATACAAACACATATAACGCGGAACAACTGGATAATCTCACTGCCTAAGCAAAAGAGAGATGGAAACATCAATATGTTGTTCGCGCCACATTTTAAATTTCTAGTAACATACAACTTCATGACGGCAGCGAGGAATTCCATGGAAATACACTTCGCATTAGATCACCAATCTTGCACAACTTATCACATTAGCGGATCCCAATTTATCAGATGAAGGAGGCTTAACTTCTTGTTCTTCCTTTTCTCATCAATACTTTTGTGGCGTGATTTATCGATCATAGTACATGCAAACATAGGTATTTAGTACTGAGTCATGCCGAGGGCACCACAGCTCGGGTTGCAGTCGATTCTGTGTAGCCCATTAAGTAAAAAATTAGTAAGTGAATACTGTCAGTCAATCGTTCGTTTCCATTAAAAGTCATAGTACGCAACGGTGTCGCACATCTGCACATAATGCATAATTCTGTTCTAATGCAATGAAAAAGTACAACAGAAGCTAACCAACATCATTGTACTTTTACAGAATTAAACGTGAACATACAATGAAATGTAATAATGAATGCAGTAATTATCGACAGATTGGGTTTATGCATGCTTCTGGATTGCTGCTTCAACTTTAGTGATGTTGCCCCCCACAACGGTTTCCACAACATGGCCGCCCTTGAGGAATACGAACGTAGGCATCGCAGACACTTTATATGTATCAGTGGCCTCCTGAAAAAAGAACATACGAGAACAATAGCACAATAAAAACGGAATGGAAAATTACTTACAAAGCCAGATCAAGACCCAATGTTACTTAGGGAGAAAATAATACGGTAAGGATAGCTAAGCTTACAACGACGCGGTAAAAACGATACCACAGAATCGAATCATAAGTTTATAAATTTGTCGTCATTAGACTATCTTTACCACAACGAGGTCGCTAAATGGGCAATAGTATAGAGAAACTGTCAAATTTTCATTTGGTTAGGTCAGAATAGCAAGACACAATGCGTAAATTCTTCAAGTGTCTATATGTGGAGTAACTTCAGTGTTTACACGGTGTCCCAAGTATTAGATCAGACCACACAAACAGAGACATGAGAGTTGAAACAACACAGGTTCGAACCTGACACCACTGAATTGGTAACCGGTGTCGTTACCACAGAGCAATCTCGAGCTCATGCAATCACTCGACAAGTAGGGCCAAGGTTCACCACTACGTCCAGGGTAAATGAAACCGTCAAATCGATACGACCAGGTGTGTTCCACGGAGATGAATGGGAAGACAACCCCACAAGGAAGATTAATGCGCGTCTGCTTAACAATACACTCGATTGTGGACCGCAGTCGCAAGCAGGGACCGAATCCTTGGGCATGTTAAGAATCATTAAGGCAAGTCAATACCATAAGGGAATCTAACCGGCTGCTTGACATCAATCTTCAATCAAACGCCACTGTGACGAATTAACAGTGGTCAGTGGAATAAAAAACGGTTCACTTTTCTCGTCGCTGATTCAAAAGGAACAACTCTAATTTACGGTATCAACGCATCGGCTGAAGGAGATAACTAAGTAAAATACAACCAGGAAAAGTTCGATGATACACTTGCATGCTCCATACAGACTAATCCGTTAGGACCAGACACTGGTGAATGAAGTCAGGTCCTGTAGACTGGCAAACGACTGAGGAAATCACAACCCGCACAGTTGATTTCCGAGTAGACTTAATAGCTTACGTCATGTGTGGTACCGACGTGCCCACAACCATTCTACGAAAAAACGAAAGTATACCGCAACCGCACAAGTAAACCCTCGTGTGAAAGGACTGTTAAACAGCGCCTACCTTCAAACCAAACATTGGCATCATACGATGGAAACTGAACTTACGCAACAACGAAGTTCACTGGCTTACCTTAGAGACAGACAGACTCGTGTGATCATGCAGCTTGTCGGTTTCGTTGTACGGGTTTCGTTGGCTCGGATAAACTAAATGTACGCCTACTCGCCGCTTCCTAAATCTCTTGTTTCTATGTGTTCCGTTAAGTTGAGGACGGTCTATTGATGATTAAGAAACATTGTTACTAAAGCTCATGTAGCTAATGTCCCTTTGCTCTAATTTTCTTATCTTCGTAATCCTGTTACTCCAGTTGTAGTGCACCCATAATTGATACTTATTCTAACTGCAAAAAATCATGAAACATCAGCCTCAGTTTATTTATGAAAAAGAAAATAAGCGAATGAGTTAATTCACAAAACCCTTGCCAAAATCCAGTGTAAAAATGTTCCAGCTGTTATATCTTTGTGAAGAAGTTCAATGAATCAGGATATAACAAGTTGTCACTCTGATTATCACAATCACCCGATTACATATTTAGTTGTTCGGTCCAGAAACATCTCAGACCAATAAAACTGTAGAGTTCTATTCTGTAGTGGAATGGCGGACGATAGTTACATCCGATTGGCAACGAATGGAGCACGAGTACAGACTGCAAATAACTTACAGTTTGCAATGAAACATAAGTGTGGTAGTTGCCAATGAAAGTAGAGTAACGTGATGTTAATGCAAGAACCACCGAGCCCGAACTTTCCACGTCGATCGAGTTCTGACTTGAGTGGTAGATTTCGTCTAACAGGGTCTCTGAAGTCAAAGTGTACATTGTCACCACAGCACGCACACATCACTTGCCCTTAGATACGCAAGTGATACTTTAACATGCATATATGATGACTGGTAAGTTTACGAGAACACTATAAAACTTGATGTGGTGGTTCGCAAGGGTCTTTCGCTCATCGCTCAAACGGTACAGACTTAACGCGAAGGAGTAATCAGACAAGACAGCATGGTGGGCAGTCGGGCTCCAAACATATTTAACAACTTTTAATCTGTAAACACGGCTTCTTGTCATCCAGCCTAAGTAATGTTACCTCCTTTATCTAAATGACAAAAATGAAACGACTCATGCAGCAGTAGATATTCAGTGTCAAGCAATATTTCACATTCAACCTGGAGTTCATATTGTTCAGTGTCCCACTAAACACACTATTTAGTTAGTTAGACGCTGTGAATTTTCTGATCTAAAAGCATTCAAGAACAGATCATCATAAACGAACGAGGTACGCTCGAAATCAACTTGAGACAAGAGGGCAAACACTTTTCACAGTAGGCTTTGTGCTAACCTGAACAGATTTACATAGGATTCGAAGATGTCGACAAGTTGGAAAGAGACAGCTGTCATGCACAGAAGCATGGGCAGAATTTAAAAAATAGAATCGAACTGAATTATCCTGCACCATTCAGAGGATTGGCTGCCAACATTCGACAAAGATACCCTCAGTACGGTCTGATGATGGGTTGGAACCAAAAAGAAACTAGACATCTCGATAATTGCATCATGGCGAAGTGTTCAGTAATAACCACCCTCAAAAACACGACCTCTGGGTAGGCAAACAGTATCTCAGTATAAAAGCACTGGTCCACCACCAGCTAAGTTTCAAGAGTAAATTCTCTTTGGCGACAGAACAAACGTGATACTCGTTTGTATTCAACGTTAAAATTAACGTTGACTAACCCATTTCGTTGACGCTTAAATCGAGCAAAATGAAACACTTAAAAACTTGCTCTGATATATTCCGCCCAACTAGTTCCGGTGCAATTTTTAACCGGGAAACATTCAATGTTGTTATCGACCGGTGTTGTACTTCAACAGCGAAGTGAGATTTTATTATCACCGTAAAGACAGGGAAGTCCATTGTTGATGAGACGTCCAATCTAACACACTACTGGAACTGGCAACGCGTGAACATATTCGTTCTCAGGTCAAATTAATTCAAGAGAAGCCTCATTCAATCTAAGTTAGCATGTGACACAAACATCATAATCACATGACTTCGAACAAATATCATTGAAGAAGTTCATAATGACTGTAGTAAATGAAAAGCTGCTCAAACAAAGCTAAGCATGACTTTATGACCGATGTGCATGAAAGCGCTGTGCTTAAGCAACACTTATTAAATTACGTATTTAATGGAAGGCGAACAAGAGGCTGTTGGTGCGAGTACGTAGGAGGCGCTGAAAAGTCTAATTTTGCTTGTTAATGAGATCAGATGTTTTATCAACAGATGGCAGTGGCGGTTTGCAATGGATGCTTGTTGAGTTACTTCTGGGTTTTTTCTTTCAGACACTGAGTGACCACAGTCTTGAACAACAATCTATTGATAAAATTGTGAACAAAGATAGCAGGTCTGTGTAGTGATCTGTTTAGAACAGGGATTTTGAAATACGATAACAGGGCGCCGAATTTAAGCAGGCCCGAGAGCCAGTTGAGAATGACCCGGGCAGTAGCTGATTCGTGGAAGCAACGATCTCGAAAAGTGGACAAATGTGGAGCATCCGGTACCTGAAGGTTGGTAGCGATTAGGGCAAACGGCGGAGACCGTTGGCGTAATCTGAGGCAAACATAGTACAGATGAAAAGCTGCGTATACGAAAAGTATACGTCTGAGGGATTTCTGAAGGGGCGACTTCTGAGCGGAAGACAGGCCGAGTAGGCAGCAGAGGTGTGTTGCTGATAAGGACGATTCAGCCGACTTTCCTAGTAAGCTAACAAAAATAGGAGGTAGATCCGCAAGCAGTACCCGGAAACTACGCAGAGGTCAACGTAACGTAAACACCGCGATCCGTTGCCATTAAAAAGCGTTTGAAATCAAGCGCCGGGGTTAAAGTTCGGTCAATTTTCCCGCTTTCACGTTACAAAGTGTTTACTATGTAATGCAACGTCACATGCAAACTGAATATCTTCAGACCACATGGACGTAGACAATAGTAGCCGTCGTAAAAAGGCCCGAACTTGCGACTGTGTGACTGGTCCACCAGTGTCGTTAGTGCACAGCTGCTATCGACAGAAAAGATCACAGTGACCATTCGCACTAAAACTACTCATAGTGACAGGGAGTGTGTTGAAATGTTCACAAATATTTCGCTACCACTATCGTAATAATTAAACCACGTCTCGCATCACTACACAAATGAATGCGATTTTAGTAATAAAAGGTTTAAGTGCTTACCGGAAATTGGTCGACGTCGATCTTCAGGAAGCAGACGTTAGAATACTTTTCACTAAACTGAGCAAATTGTGGAGCAACTTCCTTACAAGGCCCACACCACGTTGCAAAAAAGTCGATTACCACCAATCCTGGATGTTCTTTCAGGACTTTATCCAATTCAGCCTACGAAAACAGACCAAAAAGAACACTAAGTCGGAAGTCCGCAAATGATGATCATCAGCATAGACAGCAATACATCAGTGGTTCACACTGGTGCTTAGCTGCCATACAACCAAGAAAAAAAGCAAACCCTGTATAGAAGGGGAGGGGGGAAGGAGACGGGAAGAGAACTAACTGTTCAAAAAAAATACCTACGTTTATATTTAACCATTCAACATGAAGGTGCCTTCAACTTGCACACAAACAGCCGAGCTGTAAGTGAAAGTAACGCGAAATCAGCAAGACAACTTCCTTCCGGATTTCACTGCTCCTTGCCATTAAATGCACTCACATTACAGACAACTCGGCCAAACAACGACAACATTAACGCCACTGAGCTCGAATAGCCACCATCTCACCTAACGTCTCCAACCACCGACTCTACAAGTCGCGAGGGCCCCAACCTGGGAGACGAACCTGACCTACACTAAACAGCCCCTTCGTGAATGCATTTCTCCTCGCCAGGTCATCATCTGTCAACCTCGCACTTTACGCCAGTCGACCGTAGCGTCAGTAAACAGTGCTCCGTGTGACAGACGATTAGCTGACATCCTTAGTACATGACCTAATCACCTAAGTCCGCGCAAATGTAAAGACTGAACAGAGAAAATCGCTTGACGATCAGTGCCAAACACCCGCTTCCTAATCTCTTCGTTACTTACTAGCTTGTGCCGTCCGATGTGAGCAATTAAACGCAGACATCGGTGATCAAATACCTATAGGCGGTTTACGTCTTCTACTCTCAGCAACCAAGTTTCACTGCTGAGAGATACCTCTCTGTCGCCATAGATGCCCCAGATTAGCGAACACCACTCTAGCCTTAGAAATACGCGCTTTTATTTCATTCCCTACACCTCTACCACCGCCGCCAATGTAGCTTCCCAGGTAGACAATTCGAACAACAACCTCTCGGGTTTCATTATTTAACATTAAACCTACGTAATCACAGCAACCTTGCAGAAGCACATTGCATTTTGAGGCTGCAAAGCGTATTCCGAAGCATTTGGCAGAACGCAGAATAGCGTTTAGCACTGTCTGTACTGCTTGGAAGGTGTCAAACACCAACGCCTTGTCGTCAGTATAATCAAGATTAGTCAGCCTTCCACCAGGTAGGAGGTCCATGCCGGCATCTTGTAACTATAGGACACAGTCCTCCATTATTTCATCCATGACGAAATTGAACAAAAATGGTGAAAGGGGACAGCCTCGACGTACGCCGCACATGGTGCTTTGAAACTGATAGTTCGCCGTAAACCCTAAACCTGAGCTGAACTATGGGAAGAGAGCGCCGATAGTATATTCACATACTTCGTCGGTACACATCTGTGTTTAAGTGACTCTGAAAGTGTAGATCGATCCACTGAATCGAACGCATCTTTATAGTAGGGAAATATTACAATTGTTGGCCGGCGGTACACATGACACTGCTCCAAAATTTGACAAGTGAAAATGTCATCTACAAATCTCCACTCAGGACAAAACCCTGTCTGTTCTTCCCAATGTTTGCCTCTCGAGCTGCAGTGAATCGACGAAGTACAACGGATGCCAGAACTCTAGTAATCATTGGGGTCAAGCCAATTTCCCTTTGGTTTCCGCAAGAGCCCCTGATACCTTTCTTAAATATAGGGACTTATCGAGTGACCCCGGCAAGGAGAGATGGTCTCCGTCGTCCACATAAGTTGAAACAACCGAGTCAAGGCCTCTAACGCTTCACCACTTTCTTTGAAAAGTGTCGGAATCAGATCATCTAGACCAGCAGCCTTATTACGTTTGAGAGCCGAAATGCAATTGCGGACCTGTCTCAGTGGGTGGTTCCAAATCTACCGATCAGGGTGCTACACCACAGGTTTGTGACGGCAACACGGTAGAAGCAGTAGACCAGCAAAATTAACCCTCAAAGTGTTCCGCCCATAGCTCTAAACTTCTGCACTTACTATAAATTAGTGTGCCATCTGTCTCGCTGATAGCTTTACTGACAGACGGTCGCTTGGGACCACTGACAAGGATAAGCTTGAAGAGTCTACCGATGTTCCCTGGGGCAAAAGCGGTCTTCATTTCTTTAACTTATTCCATTAATCAAGCTTCATGATCAACCTTTAGGCTACGTTTCAGTTCCCTACAGTTATCTCCCCTAGATTTGTTATATGAACTGCCAGGAGGAATGTTCTGTCTGGTATCTAACAGTTCCATGGATTTCTCCAAGGTCCAATGTCTGCTCAACTCATGTACTCCCGTGCATCCTGAATAATGAACCCAAAAACAAAAAGCGAACGTAGAAATTTTTGCTGCCAAATTGCACAATAACACCGAAGACGTCACGAAATTGGCGATAGGCACATGATGAAACGAGATGGCAAAACAGAAAACTGTCAAGAAATAAATGGAGCAAATCAGCGAATTATCTAGTCGAACTGAATCTAAGTGGCTAGTCTCAAAAGACGTGTGTGGATTAAATGACACACTATAGCCTAATCAAAGGAATGACCAAAACTGCACTAGACCGCATCATTAACACGTTTTCTTTTGCAGAGACCACACTCGTACTGTTAAGCTTAGAAAAATAAAACTTATTACAATACAAAACAGGAAGAACACTCGTAATTACATATCCCTTACAGAAAAATCACTAGCATGCTTTCACTTTCATCTGCTGCAACCTACGGGAAAAAAACGGATGAACCATGCCGAATTTTCGCTCCGATAAATGTGTAGCTTTTGGCACTACAATAGATGTTTTCCAGCTAACGCTTGATCAAAGGAAATCATGAAATGAATCTTTAGAAGAGACCCAATTGCGAAAAATCTCGAATTCGGCTGGATTCGTACCAGCGACAGGAACAGCATGCTCAAACGCTGCAAGCGCCCTCGCAGTTGAGCTACAACGCCAAGCCAGGAGGTTAGTAATTTCACACTTGGACTCAGTTACCCACGAACCGAAATCGCAAACAACCATGAAAGCAAAACACAAACGTTCACAGTAAAAAACGTTACCTGGATTGAGATCTGTTTTACCATTCTGACTGCAGGTAGTTGCAGATGAAGTTAACACTATAAAGAAAAAATATCGGTGTACAATTAAACGCTGACAACAGTTTGAAAAACGACAAGAAAATGTGTTTAATCTGGATAATGCGAACGAACGTATGCGTTGAATTAATATGATGAAGTATTTAAATCAAGAAAATGATTTGACCAGATTACTAGCCTCCTAAAAGGGTGTGGATTATTACGTCCGTTGTGCTATACAACTCACGAGTGAACAAATACTGATGAGACGGAATCGTCAACAAAACGATGAGAATGATAGCAGAAGGATCCTCAGTGTTGATAATCTAAATAACTCCGTGGGTAGCGTCCTTTTCCATCGTTGATTCCTTTAGTTCGGATACATTGAGTAAGATTTCCAGCTTTAACGCCACAGGATATTCGACGTGACGTGACGTGCAAGGTCATAAGTGGGTTACATACCGTGAGGCCTAACAACCCCAGGAAACTCGTTTAAATTGGGTTCCAATCAGCGATCAGGTGTGCTCTGTTATCATTCAGCTGCCGTGAGCTAAAACTGCGACAATCAACCACCTACGTAGTAGAGCCCAATCTGAAGAAGCCGGAATTGGCCGGAAAATTCAGGGAAACAATCGGAGAACAACTTAGCATCGATGCATGGAATGGCTCACGGTGAGGCCTACCTCAGGCGATTGGGTACCCAAATTTCAGATCTATGTTCAGGGAAGTTGATGAATACGACACAAAACCGCACCTTGACGAGTAGGGAGTTTGCCGAAGCCCGAGCATGCTGGCGTTTTTCTTCAGTCATTCTTTTCACAAAAAGACGCCCGCTGCTTCATGACACATCATATACGAAACTACAACGTACAGCTGGAACATACGTAAAGGTAGAAATCCCTCTAACACCTATCTACACCCTACGGCGACTCTCACCAGGAAGCACAAGATTCGGTAAATCGAGGAGTTTTGAGAGGAGCAATTAGTTTTGCACATATTCCAGCTGCACGCAATCATCGTGGCATGCCAAAAGCGTAGCCAACATAGGTAAGTAATTACCACTACTTTTTTTATGTCAAGTAATAAGCGGATGTTCATTGTTTAACAATGTCACCAAGTTGTAGTGGAGATCCATAATTTCTGATAGGTAGTTTCGGTTCAACTAATCCGGCTCGCTCATCTTGCTACAGGTGTGCGCAAAGGATTTAAAAAATCTCACAAGCATAAAACGTATCATCGACTTGACTTGAAAGTCCTGCAAATGAAATCTCCTTACTCGCCGAAGTAACTCCTTTTACGTAGGTTTCATGTTCTTTATCCTCGCTGTTTTCAAGACAGGACATCGGCCTCTGAATGATGAAAAACTGACAGATATACATGAAAAACTTATGGACCGGATTGTCTAAATTACAGTATCCACAACACGGAGATATAAAATACCTTTCGGGTCAAGCAGATAGTTTACTGGCATATCACATTTAGTTTCCGTCCTAAGACTCGTCCTTATGGTGCTGAGACAGCTAGTTATACGTCACAAAGACTATTCGCCTTTAAGGAAGTAAATATATACTCTCATCGTTGAAAATCCTGCTCGGCCAGTTCGACCTAACATGAATTGATTGTAACCAAATTTTAAGTAGTGTGACTCAATCGGAGCTGGTTTTCCAATCAGTAGTGAAATCTTCGTTGTATATTTGTGGAGGCGAATTTAGAGAATCTACAGATGCATGCGTAGACTGCTGCGGGAGATACATCCGGACTACTGGTATTTGACCACCGCTGTCTCCGCCAGTTACTCTGTATCAAATGGGCTGATTATGTGAACCAGGCGACAGACCGTTGGCGAGTATTTGGGAAATCCACAAGTTCGCGACCGACAACCGAGATAATGAAAATGTGCAGACTTTGTTGGTCGGGTCACGTGCTCTTTATGCCAACTGTGTCTGTCGCATCGGGCATCGTTCAGTATGGCTGCTGGTGGCGGGTAGAGACCACAAGGCAGCCAGGCGATGAAATGTTCACAGGTTATAAAAGTCTCGGCCACCCCGCTGAGTAAAGTTGGTAGCTACTGTCCACTACGTTGGGGAGTTCGCGGCCGTCTATACCGCCGGTTGGAAACTGAAATTGCAGTGTCGTGGCCAACGAAAAAAAACGTGCCCGAAAAGCCATTGGCCCTTCTCTGTTTATTTCTAATGTCTTCTTTTTACTTCTCTTTCATGTTGCTCTACATGTTTGTACACATTTATTAGTCACTTTGTGGACCGTTGTCGAGATCAAGGGCAGCCCCAGCCACAACACCCACCGATAAGGATCAAAACTGACAATGAGGAAAACTACAGACCGATGGGATGACAATATTCAAATAGGTAGAACGACCAACAATCTGAGACATGTGCTCAATAACAAGAATAGAGTCAGGGCTAACCCAACCCTGTAACAGGTTACACTGAAGGTACAAAGTGCATACCACACAGACCAATCATACTATTTAAACAGTCATACGATCTGCATGTTGGTTGTAGATGAATCGAGTAATACCGTTCAAAAATTCAATATTACTCGGCTTACCACGTAGTAGGAGCTTCACTATGATATTCCATGAATCTCAGATTATCCCCTGCAGAATACCAATTAGCCCGTGGTTGGATAAGAAAAAGGGAACCGAGTGTATCGATTATAACAAATAACATCTTTGATAGTCGCACTCATTTGTACATTTTTGAGGATTGCGGCTTTTTCACCTACTTCTGTTAGTCAAACCATCCGTTTTGTAATGTACGTCCCGGGGCTGAAAACACAACTCGCTCCACACCTCGATAGCTTGACACGTTTCTCTGTACATTATTTTCCAAGGTCGATACCAATAGACGGAAGTCAACGCACCGAGTCTTTGTTTTACATTGTCGATCGGTTTTCGACAGAGTGCTGACTGGGTAGTATTCTGTTGAACTGGTTCTAACACGAGCACCTCCTGTCGGACGACACATGAGCCTAACAGTGTTACAAGTAACTGTCCGTTAACAAACATTACATTCACAGCGAGGATATACGAATTGAAACAATTCACTGGAATTCCTCCATGTTGGATGCAGCCCCCGAAGAAGGCCAAGTAACCAAGTAAAAAGGCCGCCTTCATGTCAAACTAAGACTTCGCTGGGAACAGATGCGCAGGTGCACCAACATTTGCCACAAAGTGAATATACGGTCGACACGCCAGCGGTTGGGCTGCGAACCTGTTACTACTTTTCGTATCTAATGTACTCAGTCTTAGAAATAGTGTTCTAAAACTCGTGAGTAACTTGGATGCGGCAGGCTAGTCCAACAACTCTGCAAATGTCATACGGTGTCCCGACAACTTTCTGAGAATAGATAGTGTATAGCAGTACCCAAGAGGTACCTATTCACAAGGAAAGATGAATAAAGTGCGGTCAATTCAGACTGCCTTCGAGCACAACTATGAAAAGAAGATTTGGATCCGAAGCTCTATCATATTTGATAAGTTAAACTCCGAAACCACACTGATTTAAGAGGAAGCATCACCTAGTATGTCCTGACTAAGCGCAACATCTCATATCTACAGCCTAATGCGCTAGTTCAGACCAAGTAAAGTATTACCTAGTGTTTCTCCCCAACCGTCAGGCTGCCGTCACAAGCCGCAAAACGGTAGAACCGTTTTTTGCTTGGTCGCACTGATTCTTTGTCGAAGCCCAATGTAATGACTAATCGAAAGTTACCAGATAAAAACGCACATCAAACGTCAGCTCGTCCCTTGAAGACAACCACTGCTAGGCATATCACAAACCAAAATCGATCATATGCAATCATTAATCGATAGCGAGGTTGCTCAATGTACTAGAGTTCGATATGCGTCACCTGCCAGCTGGCAGATACTAGAGTTCTGAATGTCTACTTGCAAGTTTAGAGTGTGCCCTGTGTTGGCTAACAGTATATGGTATTAGTGCGTTTTCGTTAACCTTGACTAAGTCGTCAAAAGCAACTCGACGCACCAACATCGTGTCACATGCCCCACCACTTATCAGTGAATGACTGGTCTAAAAGTATAATGTAGTGCAAATGGCACTACCTCGTGTTGCTTCACGGCTCTTCGAAATACAAGCAGCAAGATAACACTTTACATGCTGCATGGGAAGGAATACAACGCACTGGTTACTGAGTCTTGCTCCGTTTGTGAGTGCTTGAAACGGTAGTTTAGTGACTAGTGCACGCCGTGGATAGAACATGAAGATGTTGATACCAAAATTTATTTCCGTGGAGTGTTCTGGAATTTCTGGCTGACATCTAGAAGATGGCCAACACCCCAAGCATGTAAACGCTACCGGATGTGATGGAAAATCGGGGTCAACTTTGATTGTGTTCTGAGCCCTGCTCACTAATTAATTCACTCTCCCCGGCTTTCAGTGTTTAACTCCTTTAAATTCAGCGCGGCAGTGACAGGTCTGGCGAATACATAAGACGCCCACTGCGACGGTATCAGACGACTGATCTGGATCCCAGGAATGATAGTTCAATCGGTTAGGCTTAGAAAACGGACACCGTACACCGTGTGCCGAGAATTGTGCAAATAAAATGGACTGTTGGGAGGTCCGTGAAGACGAATGCAAGGATATACACAATTAACAAACTGACGTATTGGTCTGTAAATAACTCGGTGGCAGTATCCGATTGACGCAACCAGAGATGATACTGAATATTCCAGCCATTCCTGCGAGTAATATACGGATTCGAAATTGGAGGTCAAAACGATCCGGATGCGGTCAGTCTGTCGATTTTGACGTCAAATGGCCATCCATTGATTTGAAAGGCAATCAATGAAAACGGAGTGTATCCCGACCCTTACGAATTACAGTAAGTACTAAAAACAAAATTACGAATCGAAGTGTAGAGAATAAATAAGAATTTAACGCCTTCAAACGATATCCAAACGCGCAGCTAGTGGCTTCAGAAGGAAGGTAATTCCAGTGACCGATAATTCTACCAGAAAAGAATTGGCACCCGAAAAGGGCCCAGGCAAGGGGCTCGTAAGACTTGTTCCTATGTCCAGCCACTGCGATGAACTGCACTAAGAGGCCCACGCTAACGAATTGCGTGGGGAGTAAATCGCCGTGGAGTCGTTGAAATACAGTGATACAGATCAAAATCTTCAAGCTGAAACTCATAGGCGTAATTTATTTTGACCGTCCCCATCAATGCAGATGTAAACTTATGATGCTTGGTGCAACTTACTGCGCTCACAGACTACGACCATGTAGCTATAACCAACACCGTATGCACTTGACAAGCATGCTCAAGCAGCGACTTTCATAAATCCCGAGAAGTTAGAAACATGCTTGCCAACGCAAGGAATGCTCATTTGGTCAACCCTAAAAGCGAAGCTTTTTTAACTATTCTGTGGTGATAGACAAGATAAGGTAGACAACAGCCAAATATATTCTTCCAGATCGGTCCTTGTGAGGTGTATTATTCTGAGCGCACTAGAAATCACAAAGGCATTTCCAGAGTCCCTGCCGAATGACATGGGTGCAGACGTGCCGCCAATCAGAGGGACACTCCAATCGTGTGGCCATGGTCGCTGCAGTGATTAGCCTCGTCAAGATCGATCTGTGAACCGGGACCGTCAGCATTTCGGATTTTTAAATCGCCTTTGCAGAAAATAACTTCACCGAAAATACTGTCAAGAAGTGTGAGTGTGTGTAAGTTAAGGATAAAAGCGGGTCAAACACTGACCTTTCGGGAATTACGGAGGGGCGTAAAAGCTCCAATGTACATGTTTAACACGTAATCACATGTAATGCCAAACTCACCACAACATAAGAAGAAAGGTGCCCTGTAAGCTGAGAAGGAAGAACGTAGGAGGAGAGAGAAAATACATCGACGCTTTGCGTTAAAGCAAAGCATAATGTACACGTCGTAGATGACTTGTACGACAGCAACTGAATAAACGCGGTGATCGAAACAACTTTAGTTTAGACCCTTAACCTCACAAGTTATCTCATACACCGTGTGCAGGGCATTGTATTAGTGTGGCTGCAAACAGTCAACCACAAACAACACACCAACCGCCGCCGACCTACACGCGCTGCATTACGCACGGAGCGGGCTCACGGTACGGCAAGGATATTTATACATTTAAACAAAATAGATTTCAATTTTAATTCAACCTCAAATCTAGGACTTGTTGAAGGCGTGTGCCTGTCGACGTCCTGATGTTTGACTGATATGATCTGGAGATTAGCCAGACTGCGTTTTCTGTCGATGCGGATGCGTTTGATAGTGGTCTTAGGGTACGGATGATGGAAAGAGATGACAAACCCTGGTTGTCCAGAACAGCAAGAGCAAATCATTTTTTGATTAGTACAAAGTAGGGAAACGGTTGATCCGACATTTTTTAGCTCTTTTTTGAATACGTCTACGTTGGAGGCCTCCATGATCTTTGCACGAGTTGACTACCCGGTTAGGGAAAAGTTCCCAGGTAGCAAGACTGACTCACGAATGACTCACGACCGACTAGTGAGTGACTCAAGACCGTTTCACGAGTGACTCTTGAGCGTAACAACTGAACAATTTCTAGTCATTCATGAGTCGGTCGAAGGAAAATTTACCTTAGCCCTTATTTGGTTACGAGCGGTTTCCGGCACGTTTCCTACATGGCGTCATTAACGAACCCGAATTACTCGCTAGTTGAAATTCTCAGGATATCACAACGGCCTATTACGTTGGTATCACCAAATTGACGAAGTTGTTGGAAAACGACCTTGAAACGGAAATACCTTATGCAAGCATGAGTAATTGTGTAAAATTAACGACGATTCATTCGTCTACTGCATGTTCGGTTTGTCTTCTCTCCTTAGAAACTTTTCTCTTCGCATTCTGCACCCAACGTTGCATTTTTTTCCTTCACAACCGCATGAGACACTCCGATGCTCTGATGTTTCATAACGGTTCCTGTAAGGTACGGGAGTCACCTGATCAACGTACAACTTACCGACGATTGCGGAGGAAAATAGGATAGATGACGAGGAGAAACGACTATTCACTCCTCGCCAATTGACACTGGTGGCCAAGTCGTCTGTCATGGTCGACTCCACAAGGTTGCTGATGCAGTCTGATATAGATTCGTCACACAACTTGGACAGGTAGTTAATCTAATTACAGTAAAGTAATGGTAATTTAATTACCAGAATCAAGTGCGTTTCGCCATCCCCTAGCGTCACGTTGAACAACTGGATATCCTCTACTATCTGCATAGGGAAATCGACTGGAAGCGTGGGAGAATTGGAGCTGCTATCCACTAAATGTTGATCCCTTAATGCGTTCGGCTCCAGACAGATGACTGCACTTCCTCACCTATGCGAACGTTTTGCTTAATTAAACTGTCCACGATGTTGGTAATCCTCGAAAGATGACCGGTGATAGTCAACATCGCCGCTAGGGCAGATCACGGGAAAGCAATTTTCGCGATTACCCTCCATTTGGTTGGAATTGTTTTTAAAGGTAATTTTGGAAACCTCGAGACTTCCTCGGTGTTGAACCTTCATGTTACATGCGTATAGGAAAATGAGCAGGTTGTAATGGAAAACAATTACCTGCGTGTCCATCGCCTCGGCATAATCCACCCACGGGAGACGAGGATCGAGGAAGCCGCGTCTTTATGAAGGAACTGTAGACAGATATTAAATTCTGTTTGATGTATTTCACCTGGTGGCAATGGGAGTTATTATTTGTGGGACGTATTCCAGACAACAGGGTAAACGTCTTTGGGAAGGCGATTCCACCGACATGTCGTCCAACGGAGGTGGAGATGGAGAGTAAGCGATGTCGACGGAATAAATCCTCTTCGCCGGAATGCTGTCAACGTCGTTCGTGAGGGCTGACATCACGGCAGGTGTTCTACTTATATTGCCTAGGGATGTGTGATAGACGTTTATTATACGCCTTCCTTGTCAGTCCTTTTGGACAGTGCTATCCGTCGATGGAATGTCTGGTAGGTGTTCAGGAAAGCCTTCATATCGGTATGCATGCTTACCGATGGTTCTGTTCACTTTGACCTTGTACATTTTGCTCCCTTGTGGAGCGGACGCTCCTTTCAAAAGCAACCTGTTATGTAACTTGCTACTCGCGCCCGGCCACAAAGCATAACCAGGTTTGGTAATCCAAACCTTGTGGGCAATTCCGAGCGTGTTGCCGTCAAACTCCACAACACGAAACATCTGAAATATTATCGGTGATTAAGTGCGATGATAATTTGAACATCCCATTACTATGGTGACATATTAAATGGACGAACACAAGACGTGAATTGGTGTATACTACAGTCACCCACATGTATATATAATGGGCTAAAAAAAGTTTCCCTGCCAATCAAAGATAACAGTCATCCTTTGCACCGAATCCGCTCACGATCCACCCAAGTGTTGTCCACATACAAATAGGAACAAACGTAGATGTTTCGAGTGGACGATGGCAAGCAGGTGTTGAAGGAGTCGCAGTGGTTTGCGAATCTTTGAATCCGAACTTTCCTCCCCTTAATAGCTGTTATCAGGGCGAGCATACCACCGATTTACATAGTATTGTTTGGCCTTCTGTCGGTGTACACAGAATTCCGCAGTACAAAGTGGCCACCCTTCTTTCTCGCAACTCGTAGGTTACAGCGTACAGCGTCATCCGATACAGCGACATTCACACGCACGTCCGCCCGATACATCCTTTGCGTAATGCGAGGGAAAATATGTGACGCGGGCGAATTCGGTGAATTAACGAAACGTCGAAGTTTGTGCATGTACGATTCAAACTGGAATTCTGACTAGGAGTCAAGCGTAACCTGCACACGCACATCCGCACAGAAGTATCTGACAGAGTGCAAATTGAACACCGGCTGCGACTCACAGTAAACACCTGCAAACTGCAAATGTGGTTTCCACAGCAGAGACTTCACAAAATTTGCTCAGTGCTGGCACCACTTCGCACAACACAATATATAGATGGAAATAGAGAAGTCCAGAAGATTCTCATGAACCTTGTCATATAACGGACCGCTCAATGCAACCGGCCCAATGTACAAGAGGAACTGCATTCTATCGTTCGTAGTCCATGAAAGTGCGACAGTTCCGGTGAAAGTCCACAGGCATTTGTGGGCGGATAAGTACAATTCCGTTAGTTGTTGCATTAATCACATTGGAACCAAGCGAGTATTCAGCTGTAACGGTCCTCACGTCCTTAGTGCTAAGAATCCATTCCAGAACCCCAGACAAACCATGTGCGTATAATCCAAAGGGGAATATGCGATCAGGTGTATGTTCACTGATTCGAAAGGCGAATCCACAATTATCCGTTTCACGGGATTCGCCTTGAAGGTCGTTCAAAAGGCGAAACGGTCCTTTTGGCGCGAATC
>LUCH01001838.1:9889-32487 GCA_013368495.1 Paragonimus heterotremus
ATCTGCACTGGCCAATCAGATCGTCCGACTTTGACCTATATCTATAGTATCCATAAAAGACTAGACGAAAGATTGCCTATGGTGTAGTGAATACACATCTTGCTCTGAACCTGACTTGTTCTACACTTCCATTCCAACTTATTCCATTCAATCCAATTGTTTGAATGACCCGATGTTTGAATATCCCATCTGGCAATTTTTTAACAAAAGTGGTCAGTATATCGCGTTCCAGTAGTTAAAAAACAGTTCGCGCAAACGGCACCTGGCTGTATTTGTCAAGGAATTATGTAACTTACATTTACTTTCAACTGAAAGAAATATTCGCGTTTGCTACCAAACCATGAGTGTTAACCATCATCTTTTGTGATTCACTGTAATCAGCGTTCACACACTGAAGCATCGCGAAGCGATTATTGCACCCTACAAAAGTCTAAACTCTATCTAGTCACACGATGAATTTATATTGATAGATAATCTCAGCATTGATATTTAAAATATCGCATGTTTTGCAGCTATTCATGAACTCGATTCGGGGGGCTTGCTCGAATCCCACTGTTCCGAAAGTGCGAACTCCCAGCGCACTTCGCACTCCAAACCTAACGCCCAAAGAACACGTGCTCGGCGGGTGGGCTCGGTTTCACTTTGGTCATGGCCGTATTGATTGCGTCTTCACCGACAGCCAGATTTCTGTATGCTGCTATTCTAATAAAAGACTGACTATTATTGACTTTCAGGTATCAGGGGGACCTTCTATTTGAAACATTGGGCTGTAATATAGACTTGTTTAACAAAGAAGGGGATTTCTAAAGTGTGTATCAACATCTTAAGAACAAGTTAACGTCAGACCTCGGGTTGGGTTAAGATTAACGACTACGATCTTCAGCGTCAAAACTGTTTCACGACAAGGTTACTCACTCTGCTCTATTTTATTCCACGTTTCAGTAGACAAGGTTTTAAAATGCGCTGCAACAGGCTTTGGGTGTGTTGTCGTGGAAATACTGCCAGGTGAGAGACTTCGTGTTTTTCAGCATGTAAATAACAGCTCCAGTCTGTGACATATCACCGGAAACCCAGTAACTTATCTGCGGATCATAGGTTTCACGTTTCCGGTTTGGTGTGACTTCTGTATAGTTTGATCACAAGATTTGATAAAACTGGCAGTGTTCCAAGCCTGTGTGAGCGAGACGACCAGCAGAAACACTAAATCTGGTTGGAACATTACATTACAACAATGTCGATTCCATATGACATATATTATTCGCATTGCTCAGTGGGAGAATCATCGGCAATTGTCCCGGAATCGCTATGCACACCAGATTTACTTTAAGAAGATTGCTTCTGACTTTTCTAGCAGGGGAAATACAAGAAGAATATCCCGAAAAAGAAAACCGTACAATTACTGAATGATGAGGACCATTCGTACAATGCAACTGTACCCACATACAGTAACCGGTAAAATGTTCATACTGGTACGAGGTGATGGAGTCAAATAATTTGAACAAACCAGTTAGAGGACGAACACTGGTGGACGCTTGCATTTCATGTTGGCTCGTCAGTACCAAATAATCAGTAACACAGGGAACTTCCAATTTAACGTCTACAGTACTTGGGGAGTATGAACAAATAAACCAACGATAACAAAAACGTCCAATCGTGTGATCTGGATGACACACACTGCAGCTTAGGACCACGACAACCTCAGGTTCACAAATAGTTGTTTTTGTACACACAACACAGGTTTTAACCAGTTTATCGCGAAGGCTTCAGCAAATTTTAGGAACCGTGGGTTGTGGTGGCGCACTACGATGCTGAAGGCTAAGATCAGGTCCACGTCGTGGCCAGTTGACAGGATGTGTCGTCCGATCGACGAGGCTGGGTGTTTACGTTACTTTGTGACTAAGGTGTCAGGTTTTGATACCGGTTTGTGAACCCACTTAAGTACATGTTTCTTCATTCTTGAGATCAATAATCTTTCGGTTTTGCCTATGTAACATGAGAATCGGTAAACACAGTGTGAATTGGCGCCAATGGATTTAGTGTTTCGTATTTCCTCACCTGCCTTTCAGACACACCGGAGGCGATCGTCTGTAAAAACTTACGCAGGCAAACAGTAATCCAGACTGACACGTTGTTATCTACAAATAGATAAAACTAGACTAACCCAGAAAACGTTACTGTCAAACTACAGTGAGCATCCTTTGATTGTAGGCACAGGTAACATGCGAGTCTGATTAAGGATCCTCACTTCGGCCGCGTTGTAAGTACGTTTCAACGAAGAGGCAATTCGTTGAGTTGCTTGCATTGGCACGATATCCCCTTTGAACGGTAACTTAATATATACTAATTTCTTTGGGACCTCATCAATTTTACTGCTTTTGGGCCTCCATTTGCTTTGACGCTGAATAAAGCTTCTGGAGTACCCACTACTCCCCAGAGTCGTCTTAAGCAATTTCTAGCTCTTGCTCAACACAATCGAGTGTAAAAATGCGGGGTGCTCTGGTAAACAGTGTTCTCAGTGCACGCCTTTTATAGATCACCGGATTGAAACTAATGAACTGCATATACTGACCAGACCATGTTGGTTTCCTGTAAATATCACGCTTTATTGATCCGTCAGCCCTTCGTGTGATGAGTATGTCCAAGTAAGGCAGAATGTCATCAGCCTCTGGTTCACACGTCACCTTGAGGTTGGGATGAACGCCGTTAAGCTGCAGGACAAATTGTTCAGATAGCTCTCGACTTCTGACAGTGACTAAGGTATCATCTACATAGCGTCCGCAGTACGATAGTTGTGAGATGATATCACGTAGTTACCCTGCTGTCATGATCATGAAAAAGTTAACGAGAAGGGGGCTTAATGGCCTCTCCAAGGCTACTCCATCGATTGGTCTGTACGATGTGTTTAGAAAGTTAAAACTGACATTCTCTGTACACAATAAAAGTAGGGCTTTCAGATAAACAGTTGGGATGATCATGGGGATATTTTCAGCAACAATCCGTTCATGCACGAAGTCAATAGTTTCTCTCAGGGGGACATTGGTGAAAAGAGACTGAAAACCTATGAAGCACATCTGTACATTCCTGATATTGATTCGATCCAACTCATCCGCAAGTTCCAGCGAGTCTTTGATACTGTAGCTGTTGAAATTTCGGATGGCTGGCTTCAAAATCTCGACCACCCATATAGCCAGTTTGTGCTGAAGTGAATTAGACATGACTAATAAAGGTCGAAGTGGCATACTCTGTTTTTGGGTCTCGGGAAGACCGTACATTTGAGGCAACGAGCGGCCGCCAGGTTTTAGGTAGTTGTATGTCTTTTCATCTATCCAGCCATGTTTAAGAATGATTTCTAACGGGTGACCGATTCTTTCTTCTATTAGATAAATGTCTTCTTCTTTATCTAAAAGTTGAAAGTTTTTTCTATCACTCAAGATTGATAAAATCTTTTTCACGCAGCTCGTCTTATCCATGACTACTGCTGCGGAGCTTTTGTGTGGCTTGATGATTACCACATTTTTTGATTTGAGTTTCTGCAAAGCCCGAAAGTGCCGAGCTGTTATTAAACATTTTTCGTTCACACGAGTATGCAAACACCCAGTAGCAAAATCAGTGAGTTTATTTTTGAACCAGTTAAAATTATCGGCGTTAATTCCCAGAGCCGTTCAATCAGGTTCTCAAACTGTGCTTCTACAAATGTTCCGTTTGGTCTGTGTATAGGTATCTTATAATTCAAACCTAAAGAAAGTGCTTCCAGCTGTAGAGCACTGAGTGATACAGACGAAATGTTTTGAACGTACTTACCGGGGTCCACAGTAGTAGGTTTAGCTTTTGGCTTGATTAAAATTAGTTCGAAATGAGAAGCAGCAGTAGTTTTTGTTCGATCAATCACAGTCTTACAAAAATTAACAAAAATTATCCGACAACACAATGTTAACCTGTTGACAACATGTTGTCAGCGATTATGAGTTTCAAGTAATTATGTCAGACGTGTTTGCGGTACCTCCAAATGCGAGGTGATGATACGTCGGAGATTAGTATTGTTTGGATTGAGCTTGTTCATTCGCAGTAGCTTGAGAAACTTGTGTGGATACCCATTATCACTCATACATTTACGAAATAATTCCACCTTCACCCGATCACGAGCAAGCTTGCATTTCACTTTAACCAAACTACGTAACAGCTTGGTATCTGCGATGGAAATTCACCTCTTTAGAAATTTAAAACAGTTATATCTCTTCAGTAATTTGAATAAATAATCTAGAAGACGAACAATGGTAGATGCTAACATTTCGTGTTGGCTCGTCAGTACCAAATAATCAATAACACGGGAAACTTCCAATTTAACGTCTACAGTACTTGGGGAGTATGAACAAATAAACCAACAATAACGAGTCAAATAAGCCCGTTTTTTCTGTAATTATTTTAAAAGACCTCTGTAGTTTCGTCACAAAAACGTCAGTGGGTAACGATGAACTATGAGGAAAGAAAGTTTGAACCGGACCCGACTTATGACACACTGATGGTGGCTGGGAAAGACATGATTAACCCATCCAGAATTTAAATGTTATTGTGTGACTAAAATGAAACTGATTCTATCATTTGTAACTGGGTTGTCCTTGGGCTTCAAATGTCGTTAACCACGGGGCTGGCCCATAACCATTGTTCTATCTAATCATGGGACTCAAGAATGGTGGAATACGCAGTAATCGCTGTACTCAGAGAATGAAGCTGCCGCATCTAGTTAAATCAGCCAGCAAGCGAACAGACCAACGAGCACAAAACTAATAACTGTCAGTCGAATTCCCAACGAATACAAACTCGTTACCGTAAATGACCCTGTGAAGTACGTGCAATTAGCCGAACCCATAGTCCCGTTAATTGGACTTCATGCGTGAACAGGACCGACGTTATTTATCGTCTCAACCAAACATTTGGTCGTGCGAACAAACTATTGCGGAGGATGCAATGTCGGTTTGTGGGTAGGCTGTTTCATTCAATCAGTACATTTCTATATCGGATCATCAAAATGTCCCTAGTCACTCTGCCGGTCCGGTCCTATGAAACCCTTGAAATTCAGTGAATCCAGGTTGATCGTGTATCACTGCATACACAAATACGAATGATTACCGGATCAATATTCAAATCGCCTTGCATTCAAACCTGAAACACAAAACAACAACCAGAACGAACTTGTACTGAGCAATGGTAGAACTCATTAATGGGATGGATGTGTTCCATACTTGTTTTCAAATATTCTTCGTATTCAAACTTTTGAAGTTCACAAGAAATATGCATTCGAAATTGACAAATCTAAATCGTCTATGCTACCTCACTCTAACTGCGATTTTCCACATATGCACGTTTGTGTAGGTAACGATTTGCAGCTGAACGTGACAACATCCTTGGAGTATTGTACGAGCAAACGGGGGAGAGAAATTCTAAACAGAAACAGTTGACAGAATAAAGTTTTAGTGTTTCGTATTTCCTCACTTGCCTTTCAGACACACCGGAGGTGATCGTTTGTAAACACTTAAGCAGACAGGCAGTAATCCAGACTGACACGCTGTTATCTATAAATAGATGAAACCAGACTAACCCAGAAAACGTTACTGTCAAACTATAGTGAGCATCACTATTTAGGGTGGTGTACATCCGATTTCCTATTTGTTGTGCGATTATGTTATCCATTTGTAAGGGATACCGAAGCGGTTGCGCCTTCTGAAACATACACATCCGTTGCTGCCACTGGCGAGTAATTACACAGCAGTCTGGGCTTGGAAGTTTAAGCCAACACAAATTGAAAACTACGCATGTTTGATCGCAGCCTTCGCATTCAGTTAACCAGTTCTCCCGGCCCTTTTTGAAAGATGTCTTGATCACAACCTGGCCGATCAGACAGAATAGAGTGATTCCGTTTATTCACCTTTCAGAGTGATCAGGTAAGCTGAACGCTGTTCACAAAGGGTTGCGGTTGAACGACTGAATAGGATTACTTGGTCATGTGTATTGTGAAACAGCTGGCGTTGTCTCACAAACATGATGGCCGAACCAGACCCTCGATTTTGGAATGGGACATGCAATACAAATGAATTCTAGTAAGAACGAAACACGAATCTAATGCTTCTTTTCGAAGTACGTCACAACAAAAGGCCTATTCTAATGCACAGTATACAAGTAATTGTGAATGCTGTTTGATTCGTGGTATTAAGTAGGTAACAGTGTGCTTATGGTAGAGGCATGAGGCGTGACATAAAACGTAAAGGTGTCACTGTTGCAGTACACATGGCCTGGCTTGTACTACCCGATTGAAGGTTTCTACGCAGTCATTTTTCGATTATTCTTCTTACTACACATAAGATGAGAGACCAAAACTCGAAAAACCCTCAATCGATTTGCTTGGGTAAATGTTGTGTGTTACATTTGAAATGCACCAACATTAATGGGCTAACTGCAGTTGCCAGATAAACTCAGAAGTGTTACGTCATCGTAACATGAAATTATCCAAGTTGACACTGCCCGACTAAAGGCAGCCGGTGTAACAAAGTCGTATGATGTGACCAAGAATAGTGGAAGCTTTCTTCAATGTCCTTTTACTAGAACAGAATGATTTCCACATTCGACCAACCACAAGCATTCGTGTGAGTATTAGGTCAATTTATACACTCAGAGAAAAAATTCAGAGGTCTGTTTACGCCATACCTAGATTAATAAATTTTGACATGCTCTAGTGAATCATAACTGTTGGCATACAAAATGCGACATTCATGTTTACTTGAAGTAAACGTGATACTTCAAAAAAGATAAACCTGTCACCGACTGGGTGTTTGATGTACTCATCAACGCCAGCGGTCAACATGCACATAGTACGTCGACCACCGAATCGGTGTTTATGTTCATGTTATCAGCTGACGTTGCTGAGTACACCGAACATTTTTTCACTTGCAATAGACAAGTTTTTGTTAACAACTGCGAGTAAGTTACCCATTGTTAGTTGGACTGGTTCTTTGTTGTGATTTAGAGAATCTGTCACAGATTGAAGTGATCCACCTTACTTTGGCGGCATTAGTTGGCAGTATACAGTTCTTGTAAATTCACAACGAAGTTCAAGCTAAACTAAAGTTATGATGGAAGAAGAGAACTCACTTTTGAATTACACTTGAACACTGTGTCCGTGCTTTCTAGTAGCTGAGACTTATGGATGCAGTACTCGTTGGTGACTGAGTTTCGGTTAGAAACATCGTGATCTTCATTCAGCTTATTTCGTCTACCCAGTAGTTACTGTTTGAATATTTCATCTAACATCCTATTGATAACGGTATTCAGCATGTCGTGTTTCGACGGTTAGAAAACAGTTCCAATAATACCACTTTTCTAGGTCAGCCGACTTTACAACAAATATTCTCTGCTGGGAACTACTTAAGTTCTACCAACATTATTCTGAAGGAACCGTTACTGTTCGTAGACTAAATGTGACTAGTAACTGTTTTCATTTATGATTAGTTGTGTTTTATGTTAGCACACTAGTGAATCATCGTTGTTGGTCGCCCAAGCGTGTACGTCAATCTCCTTCATGTTTACTTAATTGTGGTTCATGGTGATGCAGAAGAATTTCATGTATACTAATGAGTGTATCCTGTGAGGTCCAGATTTTGTCCGTTTAGATAAGAACTGTGGAGAAAAAAATTAGAAGCTGATATTCGAGATATGTTTTCTCCAGTGAAGGTCTGCATTCTGCATGTTGTACCATCATACCCAGTTGCGCGTTTTTTAGATTTCATTCGGTAAACCCCAAATAGTCGAATAATGCAGAGATTTGAAAATAAGGGCCTACTTGAGCGTTCAAGTCTTTCAAGCCAGTATTGCAATGTCCGCGCGTCGTGTACTTTGTCGAATGTTGGACAGCTGATGATAATATCGTCGTCTGACTGCGTTTGGACTAAGGTCCGTGGGAATGCGTTGCAACGACATCGCGCCTCTCAATGCTCTGACCGTATGATCGAATCTGGCAACACAAACGCAGCTGTTGACGGACGTACAGCCAAGCAGAGCCTTCGTTATGTATGCGATTAAGAAAATTCCAACACCAACCTAAGCTGTACAGTCTTGAAACCGTGTTTCAGCTAGTCAGCAGATATGGATATTCAAAGCGCTTGTAACAGTTACTTAGCGACTTATTTGTACAACTGACCGAACACTGAAGTTGGTAAGTTCAGACAGTGTTCATGAAGGAGGACGCAACGGTTTGTATTCGTTGGTTTAACACTACAATTTTGGCTGTGACTTCCGTTTCGAGCAGCAAATAGGGCAAGTATATGATCCACATGGGTATAAGGAGGGATCACTGTGATCCTCACCTTTTCCTTTAGCCTTGTGTGATGAATGTTTCTTTCGTTTTTTAGTCTAACCTTAAAGTTTTTTCTCTCACCCTTTCTAAAATGTAATAGTATGTGCTCTTACAGAGGACCACTTCTTGCTAAATACTTTTAATAGTTTTCTTCCAAGTTAAGATCTTACCATTGGATTCTCTCTCTTTGTCTAACCCCGAGAGTTACAGGTTTCAGTTTCGTATGAACCTATCAAATGGCTATCCAACATTGGCCGGCTGGGCAAAAGGCCTCATTTATATGCCTCTTTGTCTTACTCTTCCAGTTTACACTTGATACTTAGTGTGTGAGTGAAACCACAAGTAGTGCAGCACAAGCTGCTTGTAGTAAGTGTTATGCGCGGGTGTCTTTTGGATTAGATCACTATGACAGGCCAATCCGAAACGGATGCCGTTAGCCGTATGTACTGTCCACTTGAGTGTTGATCAGCTGCTCGTACTGCCACATCCGCGCGTTGGTGTCATTTTCTACTGACTTGCTTGGCCAATCGTGATTGCTTATTCCAGACGATCGATGCGTACATTGAATCATGCTCTTATTTCATGTTGAGTTTACATTTACATGCGGCTGTCGCTCGAATTCAATCTCCGTGTTACAATACACCAGCTACTTAATGTACTGCATTTTGAGTACAACAAGATAGTGCAGATCTCAGCAAGATCGCTGCCCCCCTCTAAACTGGTTGGTACGGTTACGCCGTCACAAGCTAGGCTTGCACTGACTTTAACTGACCTGGATCCAGTTCAAGTGCAAGCTGTTCATGTGAACGTTCTTCAGTGAGTGGTGACAGCAGGTCAGTTTTCATGAGAACGTAAAGAATCAAGCACAGTAGTTTGGCGAACATATCCGACTTTGTGGTAAATTGAAACTCACCTAATTGGACGATAGATATTGAACTGTTAACATTATTGAGGGTACTTTGCCCCTAATGTAAGACTCAGTGAAGTTTGCTGCTCACCATAGACTTAATATCCTGAAACGGGTTAAGTTTCTGATATTGTTTTCTCTCCAGATGAACGGCAGACTAGCTGACAAATGAGCTACTAACTTCTCTCTTTGGGAACTTCCATCGTCTGTGGCAGTAAAGTCGGAAGTGAACTGCGCCAAACATCGATCCCAGCATTGTAATGGACTGCTCACGGTAACTGGCTAAGTGGAGTATATTAGCAGTTGTGTATATTTTACACGAAAATAACAGTTTTTCTGTACTGTATCAAATGTTTGTACACGCAAGACTGGATGAACAAACCTCATTTAAAAGGAACGCGTGGTTATAGGAGCAACATCTGAATAGTACGAAATTGTTATTTCACACAGACATAACAATGCAGATTGATTTCTAAACGTTAGAACTCAGCAAACGTGGACATAAACTGGAGACCCGGAATTTTCGTTTAAGAAGTCTTGGGCTCAGCACATATTGATAGATCTGTATGAAAATTAGAGAAGCAATTGTGTAGTATAACAGCAAGTTGACGAATATATGCTTTCGAGAAATTCATCACTAAGTTAACTCATAAATATTTCTGAATAAACCAGTTACAAATGTGCGATGAGAAAGCAACCACTTCAGTCCTATCTATCAATAAGGTGGTTTTGGCAGTCTGCCAATGTTAACATAGTGTGGATGAACTGTTCCTGGGTTAGTGGAGTCAGAAAATCAATGGGTAATGCCATTGTAGAACATCTGGCATACGCCGGTCACAACAGGGACTTCAACCCCTTCCGCAGACAAAGTCAGTGCAGCGCCACGACAACGCGACGGCCAAAGCGACCTACAATCGTCACCCTATCTTATGCTGTCATAAAAAGTTCATCCAAGTTCACCATATTCCGCTTGCCCACAAAGCCACGGTCCATTCGTATTGAATTAATGTTGGCAAACTGTCCAAACCATCCTACTGACGGATAGGGTTGAGTCAGTTGCTCTTTCAACATCCAAATGTAACTGTGTTATTCTCACGATTTAATCAACATCGAGTCTAGTGCTTCTTTTCGAAAGGGTCCGACTGGAAAGTCTATGGGGATGCAAAAGCTGCGAACAATTGTGGGTGAAGTTCAACTTGAAACAACATCTAACAGTTAAACTTTGGAAGTAGGATGACCTGATATTTTTGGAGTCAAGTCCTCAGTCTATATGGTGACGCGTATTTTGAGCTGTTTTTGTTACAAACTGAGTTTTCGCGCTTGTAATTCATTGACTGATACAGGATATTTCAGACGTATGAGTGTATTGGTTAACATCGTTTGATTTGTAATTTCAGTGTGCTGTCAGTTAAAATGGGCCAAGACAAATGAATTGTTTGTTAACTTTAGGAAACAGTTGACGTTAGTTTATATCCCACGGGATATGGCTTTATATCGACAAATCGACAATGCCAAATCTATCATCACAGAACAGCTGTAGCTACCGTGATCTTGTACGCATACAAAATTCGACGTAGACAACTGACTCCTCTACGTCGCTGACTGACGTCCACTTCACTGTTTTTGTGATACAAACTGAGGGAACTTTAGCCAACTCAGAAGTTCTGTCTGTATAATCTAGTGTGCATATAGTTTTTCAGTTTGAGAAAATAAACTAACGAATATGCACCTATTTGTAAAATTTTCACGGTGGTCGGTATGATAAGAAAAATGACAGTTTTAAGTTAGACACCATTTTCATACAGAACTGAACCCACCTTCAGGCGACGTACTGGGAAAGGCTTGGCCAAGACATCTCTAAAATTAATATTCCCAGAACAAACATCAACGATTATAACGTCAGTAACGACTGATTAGGCTCATTTTGTTTGCATACATCTTTTAACCGTTTATGTTGTTCCTAATAACTGAAGATTGAAAGTATTTCGCACAAAATCGAAGCATAGTTTCAAAACTACCTTCATCTGAATTTTTAGGTCTACTGTCACCGAATTCGTGTCCTGGCGTTCCTGACAAATGTTTGGGAGGAACAAAGGCAAATCTGTAAGTCAAACGACCAGCACTCTGTGAAAGGATTCTCTAAAACCTGAATGTTATCTTTGTTCAGCGTACAAGGTTTTCATCAACGTGAACAAAATCTGGTCAGGCGTGATATAAGCATTTGGGTTCATTTTCGGTCAAAGGACTGCCCATCAGTAAACCACTTCAGTTTGTCAGGAGGTCAGCGCACACTGGGCTTTAGAACAAAAAAAACCTACAAATTTCACTTTTCAGAACTTTCAGTCCTTCTTCCAGACTTCACAGGGGAATCTTTGCGATTTAATAAGAGATGTAACTGCAACAAATCATGAATGTTCAAATTTAGTTCAACATTCAACAATCGCATATTAAATATTCAAACAACCTACCATACGGTGAGACATACATGAACAAAAGCCCACAATTTTTCGCAGTCAACTCACGAACTTCAGTTAACTCATTATTCAAACAATGCTTTGTTACGCTGACCTGACATCCCCCCCCCGTCAATGCCTCTGCGCATTTTTTCTACTAATACTCAATAATCGCGATCGTATTGGTTGGGAGAACTAGATAAATCTTATTGGTTCTGTCACCTACGTTTCACTCTGCCCCTACTCATTTGGATGCTCTTTCTGAAGCCGTCATATCCGTTTATCACTCTCATCGGTGACTCTGTTCGCTATGTTTTGTAGTACTGTCTTTTTGTATGGGACTGGGAAAGAATAAAGATGCTGTGCACACTTATGTATTTAACATTCCATCACTGTTGCCATCGCTCTTTAAAACTAATCTTTGCTTTGTCACTTCGTGGTCGAAGAAGTTAAACGCGTTACTTAACTTTTGTCTGCCGAACGCTACGCACCTATTAACTCAATTTTTGGGATGGACCTACTGTGTCAACGGTTTGTCGATCGTTTCACCGTTTCCGGCGCCAGCCAGGAATCTGCGATCTCTCACTCCCCTGAAGGTATCATTCGACTGAAATCGAAACGATACTGCTCCAGTGCATTGTTGAAGAAAAACCGAAACATAACACCATAAAAAAGTAGCCGATATTTTCGGATTTTTTAACTCTCCATCCAGAAGAACTTATTGCAGCTGAACTTCCCCGTGTGAGGTGTGCCTAAAACACGAATTGAAAATAAATGTATCCCAATCGATTGAAGAAACAAATGCCCTTATTTACAAATCCACAGCAATCACTGTATTCAGTGTTAAGCACGCATTAGCAAATGACGCAGTATCTTTGCACGGGCTGACAAGACAACGAGACTGTCCACACATGCGAACACAACCCGGTTGAGTCTCTTGTAGACCGGTGAACAGAGGCAGCTACCGTGAATTAAACATTGTTCCATCCTGTAGATCACTACGTCGATATCTGTCAGATTCCATCCAGCAGTACATTAGCATACTTACGGAGTTCAGTCCCGTATTTTATTCAGATAATTACTGTGCATTTGAACAGTGTTTGAAGTACGGTATCTCCCCATATCCTTCTAATGTTACTTACACACTTGGTGATCTTACCGATACTAATTACAAAGTATTGTATTCAGTAACCTGGCAAATAAAAACTAAATAGACAAGACTGATGGGAATGAGGCGTCGAATTTCTAAAAGTAATTCCTCGGTATACAGTTTGTTGGGAAATGTGGCTGCAACAAGACGAACCACCAAACAAACAGCTTAGTATTAAAATTAAAAAGTACTTCAGGTGCTAAGATCCAAAAAGTTAACAACATGATAAAAAAATGTCTTTCAATCAACCCAGCAGGTAAGAATGAAAACGATGGCTATTTACGAAAATTAATCCAAAGAACTAGTTTTAAGCATTTTCGTCAGAAAGTGTATTGAACTGCCAGAAGAACTAAAAGACGGCTTAAACGAAATTTTCCGGAGTAATTTCCCAAACTTTCCATATAAGGTCTGGAAGTAGATAAAAAACGCAAAAAATATGAAGATTGGTTATAATTTATACATCAATACTTTCTATACGCTTCCCTGTACTGTCGTGGATACAGTGTCTGTGACTGATTGGTTGGTCAACAGACAATTAAATCAATAGCCTGAATGGGCAAATCAACGCAGATCACACAGAACGCACTTAGTTTTACAACGTCATCTCAAGTGGATGAGTGCAACACATTTTTTAGAAGATTCCAATGACGAACCAGCAGTTTTTAATATAAAAAATTCCAGCCATCTCGTCCGTTAACTTCCGGAGACTTGACCACATGTACCAAGGATACAGTAACTAGTGCAGTGGAGTTGAGCGATCATACTATACTACTCATACCGCGGCTATTCAGTAGCAGGTGCAAGGCATATTTTTTGACAACGTACAAGTCTCACGAAGACTGCAGGAAGGATCAACGAAGTGCAGTATCACCCACAACGGTCCCTGATACTTAATGGAACTGAGCACTGACATATGTGGCAGACGAGACTGTCTGAGGCCGAATACTGTGTGCAAATGAGTGGTTTTGTGACAGATCTGGTTTACATGCTTAACCCATGTATTGTTATGTCGAATAAATAACCTTTGTCCCATCCGCGTTCTTGGATCACAACACTAGTGTAAGTTCACTGAACAACTCAGATGTGTCGTGATATATAACCCGTCCGCTTGGTTGAAAACTAGTTCACATTGGGTAGCCCGATTGAATTTAATTCTTGACTCTGTGCAGATGAACCAAAAGAAATATCTGATGGATGTGCGACTCGAACTACGAAGCACTGTGACACGGAGCCACACTCTTCTATACGTGACCACCCTTCCTGGGGGAATTTTAAAACATGTGAAAATTATTCGTATTACGAATCTGCGTGCGCAAACGTTTCCAATTCAGGTTGAAACAACTGTGTCGCTTGTGAAGATGTTGGGTGTGTAAGTATTTTTCTATCTCTCATTAACATCAGTTGTTTATTCACATGAAACGAATCGTTATAGAAAGCCCGTACGAAAACGCAACAATAAAAGCAGCGATGTGACGAACAACTATTTTCGGTAATTCCCTCTCAAATCAATGCAGTTACGTAGGTTTCATCAAGAAATTGTAAGACAAACCGCAAAAAATGACTGTTAGCGAATGACAATAAAGGCTATTACTAAACTTCACACCGTGATTGGTCAGGCCCGTACCGGGCATTGATTGGATGTTACGTCACACGTCGCACGTCAAAAGTTTTCGGTTAGAATGCGGGTGACTGGCCTGTGGCTACGGAAATTGCAAGAACTGAACCAATTTCTTTTGAGAGCACAGGTTAGGGTTGCGTAATCTGATAACAGTCAACTCGGCGGTCACCAGGATGAGCCAATGGACTGATCTTGGTTGGGTGCTGGCAACTCTGTAGATACCCTGGAATGCTTTGGTGACGTCTATGCAATGGTTGGTGTCAGTTAAATGTGTAAAAATAGCGCCAGTAATCGATTTACGACAATCGGTTTCGGTCGAAGCCGAGTGTTGTTCCTTGATTCTTTTCCATCAGAGCCTAATCGTATGACCAACATATTCTGCAGTACAACAGTAGCATGAAAATAAATACACGAGCGCTGACTGGTCGTGGACTGGTAGCTTGACTTTCAGGCTCATTCTTAACATAGTCATTGCTGTGAACCAACTTCTTGAGATTACTGCTTGAAAGGTGCATCCAACTGACCGGTACATGCATCGGTTGAACTGATCTATTACAGTATCCCCTTTAAACAAGAGTTTTATTAACACAAGTTTCTTTTCAGCTGTGAGCATTACCTCATGCTGGATTTCGGCCCTCATGGTTGAAGTGACATATTGTCCCGGATAACCGGATTCCCTCAATAGGTTTCGAACCGTTTTCAGTTTCTGCTGTGCCGCACTATTCGAACAAATTTTTCTTGGTTTTATTGCCAGAGGTCGGGCCAGATTTTACATCGTCACTTCTGATCTCGTGGAAGTTTTGCTACAGCAACAGTAATAATATAAAAGAAGATGAGTGAACAAAATAGTTGGAACGTGAAAAGTGGTAGGTGAAACATTTTGTACTAACTCGTCAGTACCAACTTCATGATTTCATGAGGTAGCTTTTTATAGCTAACAAGAACTAAACGGACTTATGTCAATAACTTGCAGAAGATACGTACGAAGCATGCTAATGAACCAACTTCCAAGGATCTCAGGTGGTAGGTTTCGAATTGTTCTTCAGTACATTTTAATTTGACGTAACTAGAAGAGTCCACCCTAGGTCTGGATTATAAAATACCGTTGCACAAGCCTAATTGCATTTGTGTTGAGGACAAGTTTGAAGGTCTATTCAATCAACTATGTGATTTTCATTCAACTTAGAGCTGGCTATCCAGGCTGGCTATAAGCCAAATTCACCTACATAGCTTACGAGCTTATCATCTCTCTGTCCAACGAGCAGTGTGCTATCAAAGTACCATCCGCAATCGTTAAGAGAACTTAAGTATATAAGTATAATGATGCTTAAGTCGGGACATGGAACAGCAGTTTAAAAATGTGTATGTACAGAAATTGCTCTCTGTATTGGGTGGCTGAACGAACCGACTGCGAATAGAACGAGTGAGCAGTGTCATTGTAATGTAAGACCACATGAGACGACGCCTCTAACTGCTCTTACAGCTGCGGAATGTTAGTGGGGTGACGTACAGATCTCCTAAACCATGCGGATACTCAACACACTAACTTTGCGGCCTGATGAGGACGCACGAGTCTGGGACGTCTCTTAGGCCAATCTTGGCAAGGGCAATCTCCCATATGTCATATGCTGGCAAACTGGGTAGTCGCTATTCTAACCGCACAAAAACGAAAATTTCAGACACACTGCTTTAAGCATTGTTTTAAACTGATCAATGACTTGAACATAATCAGTCTTGCTAACGGAATGATGAACTCTGTAGACATACAGTAACTGTTCACGAATGTCTCGCTGCACGAAGCGGTTGATTATGTTTATGAGTTCATCGAAATTAATCACATTACACTGTCACTCTCTACTGATCTACCGAGAAAAACTCTGCTGCTCCGTAGTGAGAACGTAAGTTTTTGTTTCTCTTGAACACTCTATCGTCAAAAAGATAGTATGGCCATGGGAAGTCCACTACGTCCCATCTCGTCAGAGTTTTCATGCCAGAAATTGGGCAGGAGTTGTTGCGGAGATAATACGCTTATCATAGTACAAGTCACATTAGCAACAAAGTAAGATGCTGTCGATCCAAACAGGTGATAGATCATCTGGAGCAAAACCTAAATAATTGTCATTCTAACCTGAAGGTTACGGGTGGATTTGAGGCCAACAACTGCTTACCTTTTCTAGACATTCTCATGAGTTGACGAGGAAGGGCCCTGATTAAAAGAGCTATCCATAGGAAATTCACGTGATCCACTCAGTAATTAGATTTCAATAGCTTCACACCGGTCAAACAAACGGAAACTAATGACTGGACTGCTCATACAAGCAAGGCGAGTTTGCACACGGTGCAGTCTTATGGAGGAATTGGACTTGCTCACTTCCATTTTACGGTCAATTGGTTACCCCCAAAAGTTTCATAGAGAGACACAATAGACAGAAGGCACCATTAGAGGAGGTGATCTTTGTAAAACAAAAAGAGAATTTGCACACAGATGCTCTGTAAGGGTGGTTACACCATACATCAAACAACACAGCGTCTAAAAACTTTAACTAGACGAACATTTGATGCATGTGAACTCCACGTATTCTCTCGAATTCCGATGCCAACAGTGCCTTCATTCAAAAAGGATCAGCCTATCGGTGCAAACGGATAGTTTACCAATTTATGTGTAACTGCGGAAAAGATTACGTAGGCAAAATCAAGAGGTACTTGGTCCCCAGAATGAAGAGGCATTTGTCTAAATGAATGCAAAGTCCGTGTGACCGTGTGTGTTGAAACACGCAGTCAGTCAGTTTCATCAGACGCTAGACACGTCCTGACCACTGGTTACATTAACGATCCAGCTTGTGCAATCGGAATACCATAACGTCATTTCAGTTCAGGGTTCCTGCGGTTTTGGTGAGGCGGTCGCAGTCACTCGATCCAAAGCAGTTCTGGTTGTTAAAAATTGCTCGTCAACCTGACTCTTTCCTGAAATTAATGGCTTATCCTGACTCGCTCACCGTTTACCTACCCCCTCTCATATACACAGACCAATTCATGCTAATTTAAATATCTTACTGACGAGCCGGTACAAAATGTTTCCATTTACCACATTCCGCGTTTTAACTGTTTTGTCCAGAGAACCAACTGTTCTAGTCAGACCACATAGCTTCAAGATCAAGGCCAAATATTTCATCCAGCAATTCTGTGCTACGCAGGCGCAAACTACCGGATTGGTTTATTGACCAATATTTCATAAAATCAAATAGATACAGAGGATATTTTGATTTTTGAGCAAAAAAGAACTGGACACCGTTGTCAATCATTTAGGTCCATTTTGGCTCCAAAAACACTGAGCTAACTAAAATGCGATTGCTTATACGTGCACTGCAAGTCGGAATACGTTTACAATGACTGCCTCCTAGAAGGTAAGAACCGGGTAACGCCCTACTTTATTCATTTACTGCCTGTCGCCTGTTTTTATACGGTTGAGCAATAAATGGTTAACTATAAACCTTACTATGATTATGGGGGTCAATGAAGCAAAAATGTGGACATTTCTATCTATTTAAATAACGCACAAGCATGTTAACTGAGTATACATTTAGCACAAAAGTTTATTGAACAATGTCAGTAGTTTTGTATCAGAAGGGGACAGATTAAACTTATAGAGAACTGCAACCATTCTGCTTCCAAACTCCGAACTGAGGTCACCGATTTTAATGTATCGCGGGTTACGTAATTGTCAGTCATTTGCGGTGAGGCGCATATTGCTCGAACGCGCCTAGCGTTGCAGATAATAGATCCGAGTGCATTCTATCTCGTTACACATGTAGTAACGACTGAATATCAGTTGGTTAACCCGTTTTCTCAGTCACAGCTCAGTACATGTGAGTACGATGACCAATCCGTTCCTCATGAAATTACAGCACGAATTCAAACAAACATATCAGCATTTCATTGAACCTTCACCGATATATCTTTCATTCCCTAGTACGAAGCGGAAGCTATTGGACCACAACGCAAACTTCAGAGCCTACATAAATTTAGACTTAAGCTTTTTAAACACAGACTGTCCTGTTATTTAGAATGTTTTGTAAGCCGCACACATTTATTAATAATAGAAATATGCGGAGTGCTATTTTTGACGGAGGGCTTTTCTGTAAACTGTCGAAGCGAATCAACTTGCAGATGAGTAGTCGGGCGTTTGGTTAATTTCAAATTGAAAATCATCCACATCTGATCGCTGCTTTCTCATTCAAATAACCATTTAAGCCAGCCTCTTTCCAAAAAAACACTAGACTTGAGTTTTGCTATTATTAGAGCTATTACGTAGTAGCTGGCCGGTAGACCGTGGCTGGCATATATAAAACAGAACAAAACTCGAGTTTGATGCTTCTTTTCTAAAGAGGCTGACTGAAAAGTCTGTCTGAATCCGAAGAGTATGAGCAAACGTGGATGTTGTTCAACTTTTAACTTTTCAGTTTTAGAAAGGCACCGGTCGGCTAGAAACCAGCATACGCTGATGAGTGCAGATGAAAAATACAAAAATACGACATTCCCCTGAAGGATTGTGCTAGTGCGATAAATTTTTCACGAAACGATAGATAATAGAAAGTTGCAGTCGTGAGCGAAACGAGTTTACAAATTTTCAAAAGAATTACGAAAATCTAACAATTTCTCCAGTGGCTTGAAAAATGCTGTATGCAAAATAGACCGGACTATCATGCCAGAACTAGAACAAGCTGGCTGACTGCGGCCAGTACGTTATCTTAAGAAAACAACTACCGATACCGGAAACAGTTTCGTAGTTTACGCATGAACCATACGCAGCTTGCAGATATTACTGAAGACGACTAATCAGAACTGGTTACACCTACTTGATATACGCTTTTTGATGTCGTTTACAGCGTTATACGATACCCGTTTGTATGTACCGTGCACCAAATATTCCGTCCCCATGCTCCGTAGTTTCTTCTGTCTATATGTTACCTCAAGTTAATGTGTGCTTGTGAAAGTTGACTTAATTCGTCATATAATATCTCACTACACACAAATCTAAACGATACTTTAATAAGACAACAATAAGCTAATATACGAATCTGCGGATTATCACGAGATATGCTGCTTTATTGTCAGTTCGACATTATCCCCATATGAAGATAACAAGCAAAAAAGCATTAGTATATATGCCATAAATTCATAACAGATGCTCAAAATGTTGTCCATGGTTTTGTTTTCATAGATGCTTGCTCATCAGGCATGATGACAGCACACATTGCATTGTATTCCATAACTGTTATCATTTTGAGTTTCCATAGTTTTGCGGACGTTCCCTGTGAACAATCCGTTTGACGCAGCCCCCAAAGTAATAAAGAATTCGGCGTAGTAATATCTAGCGACCGTGGACTCCATTTTCTATAGTTCACTTCCACCAATCCCTAGAAGCCCAGATATTTCATTCAGATATTCTCGTACACGTAAAGTATAGTGCGGTGCTGCCCCATCTGCCTGAATTCACGCCTATTCATCTCCAGTGCTGCACTGGCAGATTGTAATGGACGAATCGATGGGTGCTTTTTGGGGCCTGTTTATTACAATTCGAGAACATCGTCAACACAACAGTCACTTATTGATATGCACCATGGACTCCATCTTCGCAACTGATGAAAACTGTACATTGTTATAGACCTTTTATCGCTCTTCGAAAGGAACTACAGTTAGCCTACCACGTATCCACATGTTTTATATTGCACTTTTAAGTGGTGTCCTCCCATTTTCACTATGTGTCGCATAAATAAAAGCCAACGGAATACGCAATTCATTTGTCAGATTACCGGCAGGTTCAGCTAATCTGATTAGGTTCATGCAGAGTAATTTTTCCAAAAAACATGTCATAAAAATTTATTGTCCAACAAACTAAAATGAGAAAAGTGTGATCTGAAATAACTCAGCATGACCGAAGTCAGCAGAGAGAGATATGGTTGGCGGCATCCGTTTTGGATTAGCCTGTCACAGAGACTGAAACAAAAAATGTTTGCGTATGACGCATATAACAGGCGGCCTGTGGCTTCACTCCTGCACTGCTAGTCCAGTGTAAACCCGAAGGAATAAGACCACGAGGCATAAGAATGGAAGCCTATGGGATTCAGCTGTCCAGAGCTGGTTAGCTAGATCGCAAGGTAGTGTGAAAGTTGGCCACTTATCTCTATAAACAAATAGACTCCAGTGGCAAGGCACAAGCTGAGTGGAGAATACAGGGAATATAATGCAAGAAGTAATTCACTATGGAAGCCCACACTATTGCACCTCACATAACACGAAGCGATGCAAACATGCAAAGCCGGACCGGAAAACAAACAAAAAATTCATCATACAATGCACCAACAAGGTTGAGGGACAGGAAAAATGGAAGGCCAGAATGACCCGGGTTTCTGTAAAGAAGGATAGGTGATTTAACAAGCAACAGCCCTGGCTGGTTCATATGAACGAAAAAGTAGATACTGTCGACACAACCTATTTGAGGTCATAGATACTCGCTGTCTCACTACGGACAACGTACTGAGAGTACAATGATGACCCAATCATTTAAGACGGTCAGAGCATTCGCGGTCGAATTTATAGTAACGTCACATAGCCATGTCACCACGATTTATAGCATATACGGTTTCCAGGCGTATCACGTGCAAGAAGTTACGACCTGAGCGGTAGACAAGCAGCTTACTGATCATCTTCTGAGTGTGCTCTTACCAAACACGTCTTCAAATATGTCTGAAAGCAGCATTCATCTCTGCCCATGCGAGCTCGCTATTTGTGATTCACAACCAGATATGTTCACCATTGCTACCGGAGTAGTAGAAGTATGTGCAGCTTCCTACAGTATTTTCATTGATACGGAGTCGGGGTGTGAGCATGAAGCCTTCGCCTGGAGAAGGATGAATGAAAGGAAATGTCCTATTTCTGTTGGTATGCACATCAGACTAGTATGCTGCCGTCACCAAAGGCATGATCATTATCTGCTGTTCCTCACAAAGATGGACAAATCGGACGGCGTCACCTGCGAACAACAGTGTGTGCATTATCGAATTACGTAGCCAGATCTGAGAACTGAAACATCCTGATAATTGTTGATGATAGCTTTGCGACTCTCATCCCTACAAATGTACAACAAAAGTATGCATAAACTCTCGATGGACTACTTCATGCTGGCAGAAGGACTGAGGCCTACGGGAGCAAAGCACGTTCACTTGACAATCCATGTACACCTGCATTCCTTCCGTTTTGCAGTTGTGCGATAGCTGTCCGCCGGCCGTTTCAGAAGGCTATCACGCTGATTGCTCCGCTCTTTCATGATGTCCTCTGGTGGGATGCATAGAAAGCTAGAATCCCTTTCAATCAGCGCTTTGGTAGACCGGGACAACATACTAAAATTCACTTTCAGCTAATCGTCAATTTTCTCTTGTTGTTGGCAGTTAGCGCGGCTCTGTGTCCACTCATCTTGTTTTTTCCACAAGCCGTTCTTGATTCCAAGATGTCGTTCAGGGCTTTTTGTCAAATGCTATGGAATGTGGCTATTTTTTCTTCATTTTTCAGGTATACTGTGACATCAGCAAACGTTGAAGCTGCGTTGTTGATATCGGAACTGACAAAACTCCTCCAGACGATCTGAGAGACTGAATAGGTGCCTCTTGACTGATGCCTATCAACAGTTATTCCCGTCTTCAAAAAGGGGGCCCGAAGTCTATGTGACAACCACAGAGGCATCAGTTTGGTGTCTGCTGCGTCCAAGTTGCTTACCGGCCTTGTTTTACGTCGGCTTACTAAGCCCAGAGAAAGCCAGATGCGCGAAGAACAGGTAAGATTCCGATCTGGTCGGGGGTGCGTTGATCATATTTTTACCTTGCGAAGTATATTGGAACATCGGCACTATTACAGACAGCCGACAGCCATGGTCTTTCTGGACTTGAAGGCTGCTTTCGAATCAGTTGCCCGTAACGTTATCTGTAGCTGTCTCCTTCGCAAGGGAGTACCAGAAATATACGTGAATCTATTGAGATCACTGTATGCATACTATGCAAGCAGGGTGAGAGTTTATGGACAACTATATCGGGACTTCATCACTTCTAGTGGTGTTCGTCAGGAGTGTCCGA
>LUCH01001838.1:33252-89053 GCA_013368495.1 Paragonimus heterotremus
TCTGCCTGGATGATGTCCTCGTGATCACTCAAACCTGCTGGTAAGAGACGCTATCCGAGATAGCGATGTGTCGCAGTCAATCGCGTCAATCCATATCAATTCTAGTTCATCTTCTTAGTCTGCTGCTATTAACTGTTGACTTTCTTAGTAACGTTTTCTTCTAGGATATTCCACGTCACTGTTGAGGTGAGCGGCGGCCCGAGCCACAGTACCTTTTGGTCAGGCTCATGGCTATGATGATGATGATGAGCTGGGTTGTTGTCAACGAACCACTCCAGTTGTCTCTGTCGTTGGATACTGATCGTCTCGTTGTCTGCTGCTATGGTCATTTCTTTGAGGATTGTCCAAATAACATCAGGAATAGTACACACGATAATGTGGTTCAGACAAGCGACAAATGCACGCTGAATGATAGTCATCGTCTTTGAGTGCTACAATCATTTGACAGCCGGTCTCTGTCCTTGTCCGGTGATGCACAGTAAACAAAATGACTTCGATATGTCAGTCATGTGACAACTGAACAGCGTATACAACTGGTTTTTATTGATGCGACTCGTGATGAAAATGTGCAGGAGACAACTAGCACGTCTAATGCAAAACATTCGGATATGCGATCAGTCAACTGTAATTCCTTTCGATGGATAATTTAAAAAAAGCTTAGTACTACGAGCAGAGTCCATAAATGCAAAGAAACCGTCGAATGTACATATAAGCAATTGGCTGTTGTCCTAACGATGTTCTACGACTTATAAAAGATCGTCTCCGACAGAGCATCCGTCGACTTGCAAAAGAATGTCATAGATCGAAAACCGCTTTACACTGGATACTCAAACACTACACGTATCCGCCGTACTGGAAGACCCCGGTTCAGGAGTTTTGGTTGTCGGGTGTGTAAAACGTGAATCAACTTGCAAGTAGTAATTATCAGAGTGGGCCATATGGCCGACAGCATTTACTGACGAAGCAATATTCCGTTTGAATGGCTCCCTGCAGAAGTCCCACATCAATAACCTCAGCCGTTTACTCCAGTCCGACGTCGAAATAGTCCAAAGCTTATAGTTTGGACCGGGCTTATTTTTACTTTGTACACTTGCAATCATCAACATATGTTGGTTCCTACCGGAGTGCTGCCTTTCAAATACTTAAACGTTTACAGGGACGTTTGCCGAGAGCCAAATATTGTCGATCGTGAACCGTCGTGCCCAATAGATTAAGACGACGGAGCTGAGCAAACTGACTGTAAAAGCGTGTTCGTTCCTGTACCAACTAGCCTGGCCATAATTACAGAGGCGCGTCGAGACCCTTCTGTAATCCGACTCGGTTAGACAGTTAGCTTGTTGCGGAAGCCTTTTGTTTCGGAATCCGGATTTTGTATCCTGGATCACAGTGATGGTACTATCGGTTAGTGGGTGACACACGATTATCCATTTCGTGTCGTGTTTGCAATTATATGTAGGCTATTGTGAGCATCCAGTCTCAACCACATATCCTCTTATTGTTAAGAGGAACATTGTAAATCCGTTATTATTTATGTATACTTCCATAACCCTCTACTTAACAGGGCCACTACAGGGTACCCTCCAAAAATGTTCCCTCTCATTAAAATTTAGGAACACATCCGTTAAAGATTCGTTTTTTTGTGTGAAAATTTACAGTACTAAGTTTTTGCACTGCCCGTATGCAAGGCTAGAGACTGTGCGCAGTTGGGCCGGTTGTCCAAGATTAATGAACTGTTTCTTACACTATTAGTTTTGCCTTCACGAAGCCACTGGCTGGCGATTTGTAGACGTCAGCCCTACCGTGACAACCTGGCGAACGGTTGGAATCGCACAAGCGATTGGAATAACGGGTATCTGCCGATCGCGGTTGTTGTACCGAATACGTAGTGAGCATTTTGTTTCAAGGTTGATTCTGTAGACATAACACTGAAAGAAATAACCGTTAGGTAGTGATAACTGAGCGTCATAATTAAAATTTTCCATGAAAGGAAGTTTTAGGAGGGCCAACCACGTCCGGGAAAACACATCTGGTGCAGTAAATCTAACATGAACGGGCACTATGGCGCGATGGATTTTGCTCGCGTCTGAAAACGAGTATTGTACAGCAATCGACCACAAAATAGAATTGACAAGAATGTGCAGAAATTAGTGTAGCCATATAAATAAGGGTTTCCAATGAGTATTCGGGAAATTGGCCGGTTTCACGTTGAACATCACTCTCAGTTGTTCACACATTTCTGATTCTAAAGGATTGTCTAGCCAGCCTTTTTCGTGAAGGAGTACTAGGCTATAGTTTCTGTACAATTAAAGCTTGCCATTAATGGTTGTTTCCCACTTCGGAGGTCTGAACCTCAGCTATGCTTTCATGAGACACCTGTGTTGACCACTGAGCTACTGATCCCACATGAAGCACTACCAAACTCTGAAATATGAACTCTCAGCAACCGTTGCTTGTCAGTACAGATCAGCATGCACAACAGTTCCGATTAAATACACAGTTACTGTCCATCAACTCCGACCGATAACTCATCCTCCAACCAATGTAGTCCTGAGTACGGCTGTCACATGTTTCATGAAATCTTCTTAGAGACAACTGGAGTAAATGCTCGAAATCGTGTTCACCAAGTTTGGAATATTTTTACACTATGTGCATGATATATAACTCACCATTCCTTGCCTGTTCCTTGAGTGTGTGGTACGATGTACGGATGAGGATGTCCTTTAGTTTCTGAATCGAATATGCCTGTGGCGTGCACATATAATCGTTCAAGTGCTTACAGAAGAAACAACCAAGAGGGTCGGTTCCGAAGACCATGAATGCCATTGAACGGGCCCGCTTTTTACAATCTGCCCGTTCGAAAACGGGTTATCAAACATGAACACACAGACTCTGAAATATGTACAGATGTCCATCCTGATAAGAGTATGTGCAACCAGGCTGAAGGGGATCCAAAGTTTCTAAATGCTGCAGCATGAATCCACGTAATGGCATGATGTGTGTGGGGCTACCGACTGTACCTTCGAAAAAGCATGGACTCAGAAGTGTAGTTGCACATATTAATCTGCATCAAATCCTTGGAGCTGAAGCTGTAGTTCGTCTCTTTCAGCACATTACAGAAAAAACTCGAGTCCAGCACATCTTTTCTAGCGAGATTGGCCAGAATATCTGTCTGACAGAGAAAGCTGTAGATAAATGTAAGTGCTGCTTGACTCGAAATCAACAACATCCCACACTACTTTTCGGTAGTATGAAATATTACTTAAGGAGTTTATTGAAATCGAAGGCTTCAACCTGACACAGAAGTCCTAGTCGCGAGCTTCTCAACTGAAGTTACCAGAAAGAAAATGTTTCTGTTACGTGAACGATCGGGCAAACTGATCGGTATTCACGAGCGAAATGTTTGATGTTCAGCTGGAAATAGGGGTTTGCGAAAAGAAAGGGGATAGAAAAGGACAGATTATGTTAGTAAATATGTGGCATACAACTGAGTGATTACATAAAACTAGACAGGTGAACAGTTTTAGAGATGAGACATTCGAAAACAAAATCATTGCTTGATGTCGGATAGCGTAATACAAACTCGTATCTTGTGACAAAGGGGATACTGGTATGTAGCCTACAGAATATGTCGGATACGATGTCGTTGAAAAATAGTCACTGCAAATGTTGACCGTAAATCTCAATAAAACTGTCTGAAGCAGAAAATAGCTATTTAGGTTAGCTGTGAACATCGTCAATATTTATTGCAAAGTATATACCAGGAGCATTGGATGTGCATCCTCTCAGAAGACTCCTGGACAATCCATTTTGGGCAATCTGATCGTAATCCAATGAATGACAGTTGGGTGGCAATAATAGACGAAACCTTTTTCGCTGTGATCGTAACTGTAAGAGCACTACCATATTAAACTTTAATTTGAGCGTCCTTAGGATACAACGTTTTGAAGCTGAGAACTTTCAGCTTCAGAATACATTATTCAGACCATCATTAACACTCATAAATTTTCGACTCTGGCATATTTCTCAAACGTTATTCGCGATACCTTAGTGATCAGATGTTCAGATGACGACAGTCACTAGCAAAGAGACTCCTGCTTTAAAAGAAACCTTTCTAAACATATCCTTAGGCTGATAAGTAGTGTGGCAGATGTGATAATTTAGAAGACCTAATTGCGTAAAATCTGGACGTCGACTGAATTTAAACCAGTAACAGAAACAACGTGCACAAACGCGGCGAATGTTCTACTATCTGACGTAAGAAGCTGGTAGAAGCTGATAGGGCATTTACCTCGTTTGTGCATGTTGTTTCTGTTGCTTGTTCCACTCCAGCCGAAGTCCAGATTTTTTGCAATTGGATTTCTTCGATATCCTCAGGTTATTCAAACCTGAACAGATATGCTAGTCGTCCTAATCAATGTGATATGAGGCTGGTGGTTTAGGCTAGTATTATTGAAACTTGCTTTATCGAACCTCAAATCATAAACGCCTCACAAGTGTAATCATGTTAATTAAGTACAACATGTTTAAACACGTCTGTTCATTCTATGCGGACTACCTACCTGATTCCAGCGAGACCGGCCAATACGGTTTCCTGGATTTCTGTGCATATTGCAAGACGATAGCCATCAAATTACATACTGTGTTAGAAACTGTTTAAGTCATGTTTTTTCACCGCCACTGGTTGGCCAAGCTGAATAGTGTTTTAGATTTGTGGATGCAGGTACACTGAGCGACCTGGAGCAACTTGATTCACATGTTTACGTGCACGCTGAGGAACTATAGAGTAGCAACATATAACAAAAAGCTGATGCGTTTGATTATTTCCGAAAGGCGTGTCTGGTATGTAAAGCCACTTCATCTTTCGCGTAGCCCATCGTATCAGTTTGCCAGTCAGCGTAATGTACGTCCACAACTGTTCATTGTGACATAGACCGCTTACGGCAGTAACATTATGTGGAACGAAAGAAGTCACGTCGAAAATGGCTGGTTGACATATTCCATTGATAGAATGCATTTGTGCATAAAGTTTATTTACCTAAGCTATCTTCCACTAACCGCTCAACTTATCAGTCGACTGCAAATCGGGTTGTGTATAATGAATTTGAGACGAATATGAGACGCTTCAAACAACGCTACTGTTGAACCGTTTGAATGACTGCAATACTTATCAAACAACGGAGTTATGTAATGTGCTGAAACCAATTATGCTATGATAACTGGTAAGCGATGCAACTAGTATTCAGTGTTACTGCACTTAGGACTTCCAGTAAGCCAGTCCAACTATAGGTTGCCCTCATTCTGGTAGAGGGGAAGTGACGAATTGTTTTATTTGTCTGTATTCATTTGGAAGCACGTGTTGTTTTTCTTTGATGCAATTATAAACCGAAATTTGAAACTAAGTTTGGAAGGGCAGTCATGTGAGGAACGGAGTTTGCCACACACAATGTTGTAATTGGCACCTGATACGCTTGGGGCTATTATAATAAGAACTGACTGTCGCTCCTTTAAAACCTACATCGTCCGTTTCGATTCAGCAACCAAACAACCCTCGTGTCAGTTGCATTTTTCAAACACTATGATCCTCCACCATATCTCTAGGGATGAAGGAAAAGACATAAATTGGAATTTCTGATTTACCGAATTGCCTACTGGTTGATCAAACTATAGATGAGGATTTGAAGAAGAAAACCTAGATAATCTTATACCGAGAATGGAATCAAATGGTTCACTGTCCAATCTAAGATGTTCGATCACGGAGGAGAATCTATAAGGAAAACGAATAACTTCTCAAAATTTTATCAAAATATCCAAGGTATGTTAGTCCATTAAAAGAGTTGCTACATCAGATTTGTTACAGTGGAAAAGGTTACAAATGGAACCTGCTCATTCAAACGACTTAACGCATGAAGTGTGCACAAAAAGTAGACAGACTGTGTTGAAAAAAAATGTCAAAGTATCCGTTGTTTAATCAAGCGGTGATTTACAAAATAGTGTCCGTTAAACCGAATGATTTTCGGACCATGGGAGATAACCACTGAACACGCATGAATAATCCATGCAACCAACCAAACGGAAAAAGTATGAACTTAGTAACAGTGAAATTAGCAGTGTAAAATCCGATTCGGCACCTGGGCTTAAAATCGGCTCCATAATTATTATTGAAAGTGTGCAAATTTGTGACAAACTTTCATTCCTCAGGCCTCTGAGATCTGAAAAATGTGGTGAATACAATGCTGGACGTCAAAATGAGATATCAATTGTTGCCCCCAATGATCCCATCAATACGTAGAGGTTCCGCCTAATAGGGGTGTATGATTGGGTTGAAAATGCTTTCGATGTATGTAACCACACAAAACACTACACAACCGAGCTAATCTGAGCACTCCGCACACATTCCAACGTGTATCATTCCCTTGGTTTCAACACCTTTTTATATCACACGAATAGGTATCCCTCTATCAACCTCACATTGGTATCCGTATTTCAGTGATAGATTGCCAACACCAGTTATCTTCCATTTCACCAGGTTACGTTTAGTATATCGATGCGTGAAACTATATTCAGCCAGTATGATTCGGAATTATTGTCCGATAAATCGACAGTTGTCTTTAGTTGTGGAGATTTGGACAAAGTGATTCTGTCACGAATAAACCTGCCGCTCTGTTGTAAACTATGCAGCATTAGAAAAAAACTGCCTTCATTCACCTTCAGTAGAGACATCATCACTTTCAAAACAATACACAAATAACCTAGTACCAACCACATGGTGTCCAATAGGAAGGTGCACTGAATGGACAGTCATAACCAGTGTTTTTCAAAACCATTGATGTATTCTCCCGACAAACTTGTTGTTTACAGTCACTGCATGAACTGGGTTGGTCTCTATGCAAGACAGACCCTCCTCGAGGAAAGGCACTTTTGGCTTGCCTTTTCGGTGGTCCTATCTAGTACAACTACATTATTCAGAGTCTATCACAATGTATCCCTCACCGAATGAACAGGAAAACACTGGTCATTTGAACCTACTACACGTTTCGGAGGGTTGATAGAGAAGTTGTAAGCTGAAACAGCCTTTGAAAGCCTCTTTGTCAGAAGAGGGGAAATACAGTAAAGTAGTTTTCGTAAACTATATAGGTGAATTCAATGTGTGGTAGAGTAGGATGAACAGAGTCCCGAAAACGAGGGATAAAATCGTTAGATAGCTATCTGTAACAAGTGACTGTCACCGTGGTAACAATGAACGGTCAACTGCAGTTTCACTTTGCCGGTGCAATTTTGGTAGTCGAATCACCCTTGAAATCTCGGCTCAGGGTACTGAATATGCTAGTCGTGTATATGACGCACTTCGTTTCAAAATGACGCTGCCCTACCACACTCCTCCAGAGAGAATGCGGTCTCAAACATCGGAGTAGTCTTGTGCAGCTCAGTGATCAGTGTACTCAACAAGTTCAAAACGTAGAATGAGTTCTGGCGAAAATTTTCACTATTGTCTAACAGTTACGTCTGTGTGTTCATGTTTCAATCCGTTATCACATTTGGGGGTTTCGAATGAAAGTGACCAGGCGCAGTTTTGCATGATCGGCAGCTTTCATCCAAGTTGGATGGTTTTGATTCTTTTTGGTAAGCACCTCGTCATACTGTTGTATGACAGGCAGTTTCGTTGTGAGTAGTATACTACTCACAAGTAGCATATTACCCATAGACGACATTCAGGAACAAATAAGCAGGAAGACGACGGACAAGAATAGACTATCGGAATACTGTGTACGCGTTAGGGCAGAAGTTCCACCAAGGCGAATTACAAAGATGTATGTGAATGCATGTCTGACGTGCAAACGAGTGTACGCGTTTGTGGTTTGATTTTTGACGACGTTATACGGGAGGTTGCTCAATAGACAGACCCTCAGACCCATCGTCTTTTGCGGTCATAACTACGACTAACATATTCCACAGTACAACAGCAGCATACGAATATGCGACTACCAACTGATCGTTGACAGGTAGCTTAAAGAAGGCAACTGGTTGCCAGACCGTTAATTCTGTTGTGATGATCACTTGCTGACGATATTAAAATTATGTAGCTAAAACACAGTTAGCTGCAACATTTTAGATGTCCTTCATTAATTACTGTTACTGGTGAACTCCAGAACTCGTCCTCCTAGTACGACACTTTGATCACTTGTATATGGTGCACTCTTTGTAATCCCGTGCATCACTACTATAATCAGCGATGACAAGCTATCGTGCAAGTTTCACTGATGGCAGTTTTCTTCCGAGAAGAATGTATGTCAGTTAGTAGTAGAATGTTCATCTGGAGCCCTGGTCAGATTTATACACTTTCTATAAGTAAACTAGGGTAGAGAACTCAACGTCTGTGAGGATTCCAGATGAATTGTATTACATATACTTCACACTTTTTCACGTAATAAGAATACGAATGGCTGATTAACGTTTGTCAGAAAATAGACAAGAACATTCTGGTGATATTAACTCCTCCTGAGTGTTTCAAGTCCTTTTCATGTTTGAGTCGTTGTTCAAGAGGCCGTTCGGCAAGACGTGATCAAAGTTGTTTCAACCAAAAATTCAAGTTACTATACAGGAATTTATCGTATTCAGAATAGGTAGCAATTCTGCAGAGGTGGGTCAATCACTAACCACGGTGTGAGTCATATTTTGAATGGTGACTCCTGTAATCAGTTTGACTAATCACGATGTCCACAACCCGATGCTCGGCACCTACTGAGTTTGCGAAACCCGCCAAAGGGAATAGTTTTAGCCACCCGACAGGCTGTCTCCGGGTCATCTCGAGGTTTTATGCCACTGTCGATAGTCTCTACGACTAACGTACAGTGTGGCAAACTGTCTACAATGTACAAGGCTTTTTTCACTTAAATACTTGGCGTTGTACTTGCTTCATTAGTGAATGAAACATTTCACTTGATGAGTTGAACAAATCACTGTTACATCGCCGAAATCAGTTTGGCCTTCGTGATCGCTTTCGTCTGTAACTTGCCTGTGTCGTTCGGTGATATTCATTTAGAGATCACTAACGTGTGCCTTACTGGCCACTTCAAAATAATCGGCTGACTGATCTGTTTAATCACCTACCAAAATATTATTTTCAACAATGTCTTGACTATACTGGTAGGCACTTCGGACTTCTAGGATCTACATGATGTTATCTCACAATGGTTGTGGGACATTTTTGGAGGCCAAAATTCCCCTTGATTAACCCTGTCAAACTCTTCCCTTGGCCCCATCTAGCTAGCCGCCTGTTATTGTTATTCTCAAAACCTGCGTCTAAAGTACTAATTCCTCCACCCTGACTCCACCAGTCATTGATCCTCAATCTGCCCACATACCCATTGTTTCCAGTTGAACATCATACACAATTAATCGCAGCTGTCGCATTGCCATAGACTTCCCAATCGGCCTCTTTCGAATAGCAGAAGCACTAGACTCGAGTTTCGCTCTCATTAGAGCTCGTCAGTAGTGCATATCCTCGCCACTGCCGGGACTAGAACTCCGGCCACCCACGGGCTGCCGTGAAACTGCCGTCGACTAATCGGTCTGTCCGAAGGCCGGCTATTTAGACACACATTAAACCGATCCGTTTGCATTTCGTCCGTTCGTCATTGCTTGTCGGTTACCTGTGCTCGTACTTGTCGTGCCTTTGGGATCCTCCACGGCCTATTGCAGCCAACCATTGTGTCTTATCCCACGAACGCGCACGATTCGAGGTTTGTTTCTTGTAATTGGTTATACTGTTTATGTCAGTAGTACCACGTTTCCAGCGACTTAACTTCGTTCTGATATTTGGTGCCGTTGGTTGTACGTGCGTCACTCAACTTTCGTCGGAAGACCGTACAATGGTATTTCAGTTTACCAAATGGTCTATCAGACCCAATATACAGTTTGTGGCGAGGAACGTCGAATGCTTTAAACCTCATACTTTTTCGGGTGTGCAATATGCTAACTACTGTCCCAAACGGCGTCATTCTGTGATGCAGCCAACTGAAGTTAGGCAGATCAAACGGAATAAGATAATCAAATTTGTAGGGCAGAACGTCCTAATTGGTAAATTCTTCCACTGTTTCGTTGTTTGTCTGAGTAAAGTGCAACTTGCTGTTATTGATACACTCGCTTACGTGATACTGATCTACATGTACTTGTGATTTGTGTTGTTCGAACACTTGGTTGGAACATAGGTGTTTACATGCAAAAAATTTCGGTGTCTAACTGAAAGGGATTTCGACATCAGTCCGACAAGAAACAATGATTGTCATCAGTTCCAGGGTGAGCAAACTACATGAGTTAACAGTTTGTACACACGCAATAGCTGGATGGCGTGTATTGAGTAAAACTGCCTCAGAGAAAGAAAGCAACTTAGGACTCTGACTGCGCAATAATATCTGAAACCAGCTGGCGGGGTCAACAACGTGACCTGTCTCCATGATATGTTTTTCAGTGGATGAGATCAGATTTCGTCTCAGTCTCTGTGTTGCGTCATCGCAAACGACAACCAATAAGGCATGTATACAGCCATTCTTCTCCGTAGGTACCGAGCTGTTCCGCGGATGTAGACGTCACCACAACTGCAAGTGAGCCGACAGACTACATGTGAAACAGAACGTTTCGGTAAGTTACAATTATGAACAAGCTGAGCGACACTCCTAGTTGGGAGTAGCAGTAACAATACAGCCGCAGAGTATGTACGAGTTAGAGTAGACTGCAATTTCGGCTTACGTGTGTTATGATACGGTCACCTTTAAAAGGCAACTTCAGAAAGACCCGCTTCTCAGGAACCGTAGTCACGGCGGTCTTGAACGGTTTTTTCTCATGGTAACTATCGATGGACTGTCCGGGATATTCGTTTTCGAGCAGCATCTTCTTTAATTTCTCATCCACTGCAAACAGACATCGGTGCTGATATATCGGACTGTTTAAAACAAGGTTCGCACCAGACCTCGTTAGTAAGTAGATAGCGCTAAAGAGGAAAACTGCAAACAATGAACGCATCGAATGAAACTGCGGTACACTCGGCATTGTAGTGAGCCATCCTGACAAATTGTGAGTGAAATGTCTGGAAAAAAATACACTGTTATATGTTTATTCCTCATGAGAAACACAGATTAGGGTGAAAGGAATTGAAAAGGATTAAAAAGGAAATAAAATGAATATTAGTGGCAAAACCAAAACATGACCGACATGTTACTTACAGAAGCTGGCACCATCTATAGCATCAGATAATTTTACTCCAGTCATTGCTGAAAATATATCTGCAAGTTTTAGGCCCAATAGACTATCCATTGCTGCACCACTGACTCTTATATTAGACAATCCTACAACTTTGAAACGGATATTCTGTGTGCATAAAAGTATGAGTACATTGAGATAATCAACTGGGATGCAAGAAGATGGATTTCCAGGAAAAATAAAATCACACCAAAATCAACTGTTTTTCGGGGAGGAATATTTGTAAGTGAAGAGTCAACATGGATACAGTACATCTTACGCGAACTCACCGGCACGTCCTTCACACAGTGGGGGATGAACATAGGATGGTTGGGATAATGAATATCTACAAGCCATCTGGCAAGCTTCTGGTGTGTTGAGTTGTCCGTGCACATAATTGTGGTATGTGGTTTCCGCCTGCCATCAATTGTCTGCATTGAAGTACCGAGATGTATCCATGTGGTAGTAAAATTTGGAACTCACTTGGGATTTATTTCTCTATCAAAATATGGTTGTCAACCGTAGCGTCCGCGGGAATATTTTGTATGTCCGCAAAGATGTCTTTCAATTTGGACTCATAATCAGTCTTGTTCGTGATAACCGTACCACAACCTTCATATGGCTGAAGTGAAACCATGTTTTCATTTCTCGCAGTTGTTTTGGAGCTTAAAAGTGTTCAGATGTCAAACGGGTTTGGTGATACACAGGTGAGTTCAGGAAATGGTGTAAAATATCGAACAGCTTCACTTTCGTTGTCAAGCAACTTTGAAAACAAGTCATTCGGTTGATTATGCAGGTATTCAAATTGCAAATGTGGTTACAATTAGTCGACTGTTTAGGGGAACTATAAAATTCAACCCAAGGAATAGAACCTTTAAGTGTGCTCGTGTAAACTGATCAAGTGATAAGTTTTGCACGTGTTTAATAGGTTTCGTGTAAATCCAATGGTTAACAGTTACTAGTGTTGTTGTTACCCCACCCTCCCAATGCCCTTTATATTCTAATGTTTGTCGTTCGTAATTGAATACAGTAAACGAAATGTTAACATTTCGTGACATGTCTTCTATCGTTACTGGTGAACTGGATTAAAAGAACTCATCGTTTTAGAATTAAATATAGTCAAGACTGAAAAGATTACCAGGACATAAATAGTAGCAAATGATTTGGATTGAGAAGGTTAACGAGGGATTCGTGATAACGATGACAGATCACCAAAGCAATCGGGGCCAAAGTGTACGTGGATTGTAATGGTCAAGGGAATTTTCTGATCCTGTTCTAACAGTCCATAACAAGCACATTATCGGATGCACCTGTAGGCTTTCGAGTATTTTCCTGTGGCTGGATGTTGATGGTGTACCAATTATAGGCTGGTAGAAGATGGTGTAGGATCAGGGGAACCGAAGACGACCGGTTGAGAATAACGCAATGAATAAACAAGAAACATAGTGCTGGTTAATGGTCGGAGATTTGGTTAACTTCAATTTGAATATCTTTCACATTCGATCACAGTTGTCGCATTCAGATACAATTTTCAGCCAGCCTGTTCCAAAAAATAAAACATTAGACTCAAGTTTCTCGCTTTTCATGAGGCAACCATGTTGACCACTGCACAACTGACCTCACATTAGGCATGACAGAATGATCATATGTGAAAGCTGAACCACTTTCGCTCGTGAGTAATGATCAGGTTGCCCGATCGTCTCGAGAGGAGACACAGTCATTGTCTGTCAACTCCAACCGACAACCCCACGATTATGACTTCCTAGACAGGTCGAAATCCCCTATCTCATTAAACCTGCCTAGTGTGAGATCAATGGCTCAGTAGTCAACACAGTTGCCTCATGAAAGCGTGGCCGGAGTTGCAGTCCCGACCTTGGCAAGGATATGCACTACCGACGAGCTCTAATGAGAGCGAAACTCGAGTCTAGTGCTCCTTTTCCTAAGGGGCCGGAAGCCTCAGAGATTTTGAAACGCAAGTTCCGATGAATCAGGTCAAGTTAAACAACTAACCATTGTGCAGTTGAGTGATACAGCAGGCTGCACACGTCGAGCGACCGGTTGAGCAATGTGTGTTATTTATGGTATGGGATCAAGTGAACCGAATACGACCGGTTAAGAATAACGCAATGAGTAAACAAGGCTTACACTGTCGACGCGCGAAGTCAACGTGCGGACAAGCGACGGAGTAATAAGACGAAGCGATAATGCAACGGGATGATAAACAAGCGCGAGGCATCAGTCATACTTCCGAGTGTACGCGAGTGCTTATCGGTATCCCTACTCGTTCAAACAAACGTTTAAGCATATACAACAGTTCGCAACAACGAGAGTAAAAGTGACAGTCGGGACAAACAGGGTCGCTATAACAGCATCGTTAACTCAAGTCCTGCTGTAGCAGTCGAACCCCTGACCACGTTACGCAGGTCAGTACGCTTGGGAGGTTGATGGCCCGATAGCCAACTCGTTGTTCTCACAAACACGTCAGTTATATTGAAAGTACTCTATAACATGTGGTTAACTCGCTTTATCCAAACTCAGGGTTAAAGTCAACTTTAGATTTCCATTATTCCTACTGAACTTGAACAGTTTAAAAAATGGTCTAAAAACTATTTAGACGCCAAAGTTTCCATTGATCGTTATTTGGTTCACCTGATACCGTCTGCATGTGTTTTTCGATTACTCAGCAAAATAATACATGTGAATAGAAAAATATGTTATTTTTGTTTGTTTGTCCAGTTTAGTTCAAATTTGGTCTCAGCGTTTACGGGAAATTTAACACTTTCATGCTCTCAACATGGCAACATCCCCGGTCACTAATCCTCTCCACTTAACAAGTTTAATCAAGATGAACTCGTGTGAGAAATGTTGGCTTGTTTCTGTGTTTCTAAAGATCGATGTGTTTATTACATGATGTGAGGTGAACGCTGCAACGATGCATGAATAACATGGAACTTATTATTCTCACATCCTGTTAACATGTAAACATTCAACAACATGCTGAGAATCAGGTAGAGCGATCAAAAAAGCAAACTTGACATGCTGTTGGCACAAACTATTTGTTTCAAGTTAGAATGGCGACGGACTGGCAAATTGGAAATTCGATTCTTCCGACATCTAATGAAACACTTTAACTCAGTGTCGGAATGTGGACAAAGCCCATAGCGCGTGGATCACGAACAACACGATCGATCCGTAAACGAAATCGTCCTAACCAAGGAGGAATGACAGGCGAAAGTCTACGACAAAATGTCAAACAAACGAACAGTACCGGGCAGAAGTGCACAGGAAGTTTAGCTGAGAACATCAACTTGAGTTGGGTTGAAGTACCGGTCCACAAACGTAAGCGCACCAGCACTACAAGAAAACGCCACTTAATCAACAAAGATCTCGGTTTATTGAATGAAATTTCGTCACAAATTGGCTGAATACAAAGATGGATTTGGTAGTTAATGTTACTGATTTTTGTATACAGCTGACTGTCCAACGTGAAGTTCGAAGTTGAACTATCAATTACCAAACATGCCAACCTTTTTAATATGCAGAATTATTATGAAGCATGGTGAATATTTATCATCAGACAGTTTCATGGAACGACGTTCTGGTCTGACATCATACTGGTTGCTTGAACTTGATTTTATATATTGGTCTTATCAATTTGAACCTTGTGGCTTTTGGTCGCCAAATGTCACCTAGGCAGTGACCTACAGATTGTTGTCTGTTAGTTACACAGATATTTTATGAACTGCAGACTGATTTTCTGCAAGTCTGTCGCATGCTTTGTTTTTTGTCGGATAGGAACATATCCAATCAGGACTGTAAGATCATATCTCTCTTAAACCTGTACAAAATAGGCACGTAAAAGAGAGACGTGTCAACTTTCAGATACATTTATGTGAATAACTCATGTTCAGTTAGACCAAAGCAGCATTTTTCAAAATCGCCGCGCTTGATTTTATACGTTTTTTTCTGTTACTTTGCAGCTTTAATTACCTCCTTCGTTTTTCATCAGTTGACTTATTTGTCGTGTGATCAAGCATATCTCCTGATGTGTGTTTCGCGTACGGCAGAAAAATCTTTTGCTGATTGCTGTTGAATATTTGACTGTTTTCAATCGTGCCGGATGAATTTAACGGATTCACTTTAAACAAAATGTCTGTCTTATGCAACTTGTTTTTGCGGGTAGTCAAAGTACAGTAGATTAGAAGTGTTTGTCTGACGGACAAAAACCTTACTTGCTTAGCTGCTGCAAAAGAGATAAAATGAACACACTCTGAGTAACTTCATGTTGACGGGATATAGAAAAACATGAGCGGTGAGCAGTGGCTTTTTCACTATCACATACTCACATTGTCTATCAAAGTTGGATGAATGTATTTTGAATTCAAGTCAGTCATCGGGAAATCAAAGTGAGAATCTATTACACATATGTGCATTTGACATGCCGCAAATCAAAGCATTTTTATAAGTGTGTACATAGCACTTACTATCCTTGTTTGTTTTTCAAAACTAGTCACAAATTGTTTAAGTCCGTTGCATCGGAACTATTCAGCATGAACATTTTAAATTTTGAGTCACGTTTACTAAAACGACTTCCATTACACAGCTGTTCCGTCCAGCATTTAGAATAATGCAACCAGTTGATTTATATTACAATGACCATGATGTTCATCTTGATCACTATATTTTCAGTCTACGTTTGTCGTTTCGCAAAACGACGTATTCCAGAAGCGAATTCATGCACAAGTCATGGACGCTGGAAATGGGAGAATACCATATTCTATCCGAATAATTTCATGGGATATTTTGAAAAAGCAGTAAGTAAAGAAAGAACTACTAATTTCGGTGACCATCTCCAAGCGGAACTTTGTTGATGTATATCCAAGACTTCATGGGAACAAAATAACTCAGGAGAATCAAGTTGATATCTCTAGCTTAATAATGATATTCCCTATAAGTGAAAAGATTATCTCTCGCCATTTGTAATGTCACTTTACCATTGGCTGCTCAATTATTTTGGCCTATATAGGCAGACATTATTTTCAAGACATTCATAACCTTTGACTAATGTATGTCTCAGTGGCAATGGTCAGTATGATTCTATATTGAATCTGTTGGACGTGAGTATTCACAGAAACCAACATTTGTCACTGCGTAACAAGCTTAGTAATTCTGTGTAGAAATTGCTAGTTTAGTCAAATAAAATCAATGATCTTCTCACGTTCGATACGCGAATTGCATTCATGCTACATGTGCACAGCTGATGGCAATCGTTTTGGATTAGCCTGTCAAAAGTGTATATGCATAACACTCATCATAAGTGGTCTGCGCCGAACCACCTGAGACATCACTCACACATCATGTATCCGGTACAAGTGCGAAGGAGTAAGAACAAGAGGCTTATGGAAGGAGCCATGTCCAGCCGCCAACTGTTCGCTAGTCATGTGGTAGAAAAATACGAAAGTTAAATACAAAGACAGACTCCAATGGCTGGGTATAAACTGTGAGGGGAAAATACATGGAATGTAATGCAAGGAGTAAATCAGTATGAAAGCGCATATTATTACACCTCACATAACACGAAGAGAAGCAAGCAGGCTAAACCGGACCGGAAAACAAACAAAAAATTCATCATGCAATGTACCAACAGGGCTGAGAGAAAAGAAAAATGGAAGGCCACAATGATGCGGGTTTCTGAATAGGAGAATAGGTGAACTATCAATCGACGGCCATCGTTGGTTCACATGAACTTACCCGTTGTCTCTTCGCCGACAGTATACTATGGGTACACTGACGATCAAATGATCCGAGACGGACAGCGTATTCGCGACCGAATTCATCGCAACGTCACATAGCCATGTCACCATGATTTATGGCATATACGGTTCTCAGGCGTACCACGTGCATGAGTTCAAGGTCTTTAAATCTGCGGACGCCCATCCCAACAGATTCAACATTAAATCCTCCCAAAATTTAAAATCACTATTAAAATACAAATGGTTGACTTCGACAATATCCTGGTATACTCGTTTCTCGTCATCTGAATTTCACCCATCTGCTATCACATGCTCGTACAGCACCTGTTCCGCAATCCGATCATTACCAGTTCTACAGATGTGACCCAACCAACGAAACGGATTTAGCAACACAATGCCTTACTTCCCGCTCACGTACGCTGGCCTCAGTACCTTACTCTTCGGAACTGTATCCAAACGCCAAATATCCGAGATGTTTCCTAAACACTACCCATGGAAATGACTCCGAAAGCGCATGATTTCTTGATAAAATATCTAAGTTTCACTGCCGCGCAACAGTATAGACAGCACTACTAAGCGGTAGACAAGCAGGTTACTGATCATCTTCTGAGTGTGCTCCCACCAAACACGTTTTCAAATGTGTCCGAAAGCAGCATTGGTCTTTGCCATGCGAGCTCGCAACTTGCGATTCACAAACAGACCTGTTCACCGTTGCTACCGGAGTAGCAGAAGTATGTGCAACTTCCTACAGTATTCTCATTGATACGGAGTCGGAGTGTAAGCAGGAAGCCTTCGTCTGGAGAAGGCTGAAAGAAAGAAAGTGTCTCATGTGTGTTGATATGCACATCAAACTTGTATTCTGCGGCCACCAAGGACGTGAACACTAATTGCAGTTCCTCTCAGAGATAGACATATCGAACGCTGTCAGCTGCGAACAACAGTGTACGCATTGTCGAATTAAGTAGCCAGCTCTGAGAACTGAAACCTCAAATATTCGGCAGACGATCGTCCGTCGGATATTCACTTTGAACACCGTCCTCAGTGCTCTGAAAAGCAACTGTTAACTTTGTTGCCATCCAGGAAGTAAATGTCGTTGGGGCTAGGATACAACATTGCTTCACGCCAGTGGAAATGTCAAAATTTTTAGAGGTCAGTTGTTATCGATTGCACATCCACTCTCATAACCACATACAACATTTCAGTTGTATTGATGAACTCAACGGAATATACCAACTTACCACACACCGCCAACAATGCATCATGATTCACGAGATTGAACACCCAGGTGGAATCCACGAAATGGTCAAATAATGGTTGGTTGTGTTCGTGGCACTTCTGATGAGGCTGGCGAACAGCGAACAGCATGTCAAGCGTATGGTGACTCTCCTAAAACGTACGCTGCGCATCAAGAAAACTGGCTTCCAAAACTTGCGAATCGGGTGGGTTCAGCTGGATTCTTACCAAAGTCATTTCACTGCATTTCAGCAAACTGACATCTTGATAATTGTTGATGATAGCTTTGCAACTCTTACCCCTATACAAAGGTATGATAAAAGTATGCATAAACTTTCGACGGACTATGTCATGCTGGCAGAAGGACTGAGGCCAAGGGGAGCAAAGCACGTTCAATTGACAATCCGTGTACATCTGCATTTCTTCTGTTTTGCAGTTGTACGATAGTTGTCCGGCCAACGGTTCTAGAGGACTATCTCACTAATTGCCACACTCTTTCACGATATCTTTTGATGGAGTGTATGAAAAGCCGGACTCCTCTTCAATCAGTGCTTTGGTAGACTGGGGGCATGGACCAAAAGTCGCTTTCAAATATCCGACGATTTTCTCGGGTCGTCTGCGATCAGCTTAACTTTGTATCAGCTCACCTTGCTTTTACCTTGATTCAAGGAGGCCGTTCGTTAAGTTGTCAGCGAATACTTCAGGATGCATCTCTTTTGTCTTCATTATGCTGGTTTAATTTGGAAACGGTAAACACTCCATTCTTGACAAAAATCAGGCTAAGGATAACTGCAGTGTTGTCGTCGAAATAGACCGGGCGTTTCAGGCACTGACCTCCGATCGTCCCGTTGTATGCTGCCGTGGTCTGTTACTTGAGGTGCCTCTATACACCATCGGGAAAAGTGCATAAGAAAGCGTCTTTCCGGAGAACAACAACCGCTCACAAAATCCCCGCCCCCGTCCTTAGGTTCTCCAATCGTTTGACATCTGTCTTTGTCTGGATGATCTACAACAAACAAGCATGTAACAATAGGTAAACCAGTTGGTTCTTATCAGTCTATGACTGGTGATACACTCAGCGCCGCGCGTCACTCACCTGATACGCACTTCACAAGCGTCTCGCGGCGACACAATCACATAATCAAGCAAGTGATGATGACCGTTTCGTGGGTGAGTCCATGTCGTCGTGACATGACTGTTTGAGGTTGCGATGTGTGCAGCCGCGAATGTATTGACTGCCTCGGAATAGTAGGTCACTAATGTATTCATAGTACACCGTCGGTGAAGAGACAACGAGTAGGTTAGGCTCAGATGGGTTATATCAGTTATATCCATTTTTCATGTTCACTTCAACCAACAATTACCGTCGTTTAGAACTCACCCACTCTTATTTCAGAAACCTGGATGTCTATAGCCTTCTACCTTTTATTTTGTCTAGCATTGTTGTTGTACTGTATGATGAATGCTTTGTCTGTTTTCATCCAGTCTAACCTTGCATTTTGCTTTTCCCCCCTATCGTCTTTAGAGTGCACTAACATGCATTCGTACATTGAGCCACTTCTTGCATTACGTTTTCAATAGTTTTCTTCCCAGTTTAGAATCTCATCATCAGAGAATCTCTCTCGTTATTTCCCGAGAGATATGGGTTTCAATTTCGAGGTAGCCTATCAAATGGCTAACCAGCATTGGCCAGCTGAACACAAAGGCCTTACTCACACACCCCCTGGTTTAATTCCTTCGGGTTTGCCCTGAATATACGATATATGAGTGTAACCACATGTAGTGGAGCGCATGTAACGTGCATGCTGTCAACTCGGATGGTGGCTTACAGTGCGCGTTTCCGTATCTGGCCCTAGATGCATCGGTTCGTACTACCCAATCATGTGACCGTCTAGACGCGATATTGAATGCGTATGCTGATTCATGCTGTTGCTTTCACTGAGCCTACATCTGCAAGTGACGGTTTTCGTGTTCCGTCTACTCACCGGAATATGCAAGCAATCTTATTGTCTCTTGGACTTATGGGGCACAACCGCTAACCACTTGACGTACAACAACCTGGTGTTCAATTCATACGTTATGTTTACTTCCGTTTAGGTTCAAGGCACACTCTGCAGAGAGTTGAACTTTAGGTCAGTTATGTGTGTGGTATGTTGTTTGCAGTTCTTACGACATTTTTGTACCCACCCACATCACCTTATTAAGGACGAAAATCGAGTCCAGTGCTTCCTGTCGAAGTAGGCAAGTCGAAAAGATTATGTGATTTCGAGGGATGCGATCAAGTGTGGGTGTGTGAAACAGTCTAGTTCTTATACACTGTTCGAACTATCTAAAACGAGCTCCGTGTTTTTCCTCTTCACGTATTTGAAAGATGAATTGCGCATCTTTTTCCTGGTGCTGGTTTGGGACGGGGGGTACTTTCAGCCGTAACGTTCTGCTTGTTGTAAATACTCGTAATATACATTTTATGAGCGCCTTTGTGCAGTTCTTCAGCCAGCCAACCGGATGTGTGCGGATTGTACTTAATGTTCTCAATCATTATATCAACCAATAAGCTTTCGTTTCACCTTTGATCAGTCGGAAGACATTTTTGCACAATTATGACAAACACTTACTAAATGTTTCAAAACATTACTTTAGCTACGTACTGCCTCATTCTTATATAAAGATATCAAGCTTTCGGATCGTTATAGTCTGTCATCGCGTAAGTTTGGAGAACTCAGCAAAGCCAGGTAAGCACACAGCGGGGGGGGGTAAATTTGGCAACTACCGGGGAGTGCACATTTGCAAATGAACGGTTATTATAAAACGATGGTTGATGACAGTTCTTGATTAACTGGCTCAGTGCGTACATTACGATAAAACATTTGATCGACTTATAACTCAACTAGTCAAATATTAATCTAATGGGGCGCTCTGTAGTTAATAGTTTATATATCGTTCTATCAGTTCACATCTGAAAGGGCCGAAAGATAACGACAGTTTTACAATTACGTGAAGCAGCCAAGTATAAAAATAGAGTGACGTTTTTGCTTCTTACCACCCACTTGAATTTCATTTTATTCACGAGCGATGAACTCTGATTTTAGCTAACCTATATGCTAGTAAACCGATCACACTAATGCGTATTGTGCTGCTCATTCATGCACTTTGCCACCAGTTTTTACCTGTTTGCTAGTTATTGCCAACATTGATTTTACACATAAACGTAAGTTGATGTCTAGTATCGTCATTCGTGCTCCATGGTAATTTCAATTAGAAACTGTTCCAGATACTATTGTTAGCACACATTATTTAAGGGATGCATTAGGTTGTACAGATCTTCAACCCATTGACAACTTAGCCTATAAGACTAACGTTGGTCATAAGGTTGTTGCAGGAATAGAAAAATGGGTATGCTATTTTTGTGGTCACAAGTTTCCCTTACCGGCCAACATCTAGGAATATCGGACATTCAATCTAGCTGTCATTCAGTGGATTTAGGACTTGAAATTTCTGGATAGTCAAATTAATGAGTTTTATAATTTGGCCGCCAGCTTCATATTTTCACCAGCTGAATTAACAGAAAAATGCGCGTTTTTTTCGAACAAAATCTAATTACCACTCAAGCCATCACCCAGCTGGAACAAAACATACCACAGCTTTTTCTGACAGTTTCGGATTATGCAGTACAACAGAAGCAAAGCTATTTTTGAAGCAGGGTGTAAAAGCCGTTTATCGGCTCAAACGATCAATGTCATGCATTTCCGTTGGTCGGCTAAATAAAAAAAATCGATCGCCTAAAGGCGGTAGATGTTACTACCCTCATTAAATATTCATAGTAGCAACACTACGTTTCTGAAAAGTCGAACGGACTGCTCTGTATCTGTGGGGATTTTTATACAACTTCAAATAGTATAATAGAAACTTATCAGTATCCTCATCTTCTGTCTAGGAACCGTTTGCCAAAAAGCTAATTTTCAAACATTATTTCCACAGAATCCTGTCCACAAGTTCAGGTCAACGACGAAACAAAGAAAATGTTAACAATGAATACATAAATCGTATGGTTGTAATCGATCACCGTTTTAAATAAAGTGTGTTCCGGCGACCTTCCAACAAACCATGGATACGATACTTCCTGGGTTGTTGCCGCTCACATGCATAACATCATATTTGTCAGCCGCATTGTTGAAGAATACTTTAGTCATTTAGACGAACCCCTGAAGCCTAAAGAACAATTTGGATTTTACATTAACATGATTGAAATGTTCCATCTTTTTTCATACTTTTCATTCCTGCTTGTTACTGTTGACTACAATGGAGTCCAATTCAATCCAGTTCATTTGATCTCAGTTCAGTTTACAAGATATGTGGGGAGTGTTAATGATGTACGGTTTTTGTACCTGTAAGCTTCAGTAATCCCAACTTGCAACAGCAATTGGTAAGGCGAATCCTACCGACGAGGTGATGTGTGATTGCAAATCCGCTAATTAACACGGCATGTTCACTAATTAGTACACACGTACTATGCCAGGAGCGCTGTCACCATAAACTTTATTCCGACTCAAAACTGTCCAAGTTGAAAATAAACAAAGTAACGGATGAAAAGAAAGATTGAGTCGGTAGAAACAGAAGAAATAAAGAGAGTAGACGTAAGTCCCCGTTCAAACTGTTCCTACAGAGTCAGAGACGCACACAAACGGACAAAAACGTTTATAATCAGAAGGGAAACAACTACACACCTTGCTGAAACAGAAACACCTTACCCTCTTCCCGTGACATTACCATCAAGTGGGTAGTTGAAGCCGATTACTGTGGTGACCGCCACTACTACCAATCTTTTAAAAACTTCAGCTTGTGTTTACACATAATAATATATACCTAACTCACTGTAGACATAAGCAAAGAGGTTTCTATTGTTGATGATCAAATAATCCAATTCAAGTTCTTTCTGAAGTACGGACAGCTAACGAACAATGCCGAAATCCTTCGGACACAGTGGCTTCCTGTCATTCTTAGATCAGTGTTTTGTGTTCGGTGAATGAATAGTAATTCCGACCTCCATTAAGTAAGAGGTTTGAAGACAGTTTCATGGGGTACACCCATGGTTGGCTACGATGAAATTTTCTATGCGCAATTACCTTAATTAGCCTCTAATGAACTAGTTAGTGGGTACCGTAAGTGTGCAGCAGTTTCAAAAGCACCTTCACAAACTAAACACAGCTTTGGCCGTTCGAGAAAAATCCAAAGAAAGGGTCCATATCGATCCTTCTGGAACAATCAGTAGTGCTTCTAATCTGATCAATGTTGATTTCGCATTTGAGTGGACAAAAAGTGGCATCATAGAAAGACCGATAAGCCCTCTGGAAGGCTTGTTCCACAAGATAGGTGTTCACCAAGTCTCCCCAAATAACGATGCTAAGTTCACATCCAACGAGTTCTCAAACTTTTCTTCAACAAATGGTATTGTTTACATAAGAGCTTCAGTCTGATGACTCTGGTAGAAGTCAGTCTCCTATGGTTACGTGTTTTTCAATCTTGAACGGGCGTCATTTTCGTGTGTCCTGCCTCACACCACACCCTTGTTTATTTCGGTGCGGTGTTTCTGTTGTCCGTTCAAGCATCCGGTGTTTCATGCGTTGTCGTCCCAAGGGGTGGGGGCTAATAATTGTTTCTCCCTCTATCTCCGGATACACAAATATTCGGTAGAATCGTGGATTCTACCGAAGAAAAGCTCAGTTGATAAATTCCGCAATGTTCAATGCTTCGTCCTGTGGTATCCAAAGAATACGACTGGTAATCCTTCTTCCCAGTTGTTGCCTGTGTTGTTCAGTGGTTTCTCTAGTGTATGATTAAACTACTTCTTCAGCCTGTTGGTCTGCGGATTGTACAGAGCTGTTCGTTAGCGGCATTCTTCAGATGTAACCGCTTCTATCTGGTCTCCTTCAACTCCGAAGTTGATCCCCTGGATTTGTTTTCCCCTAGTAAATTTTTGCTTTCTTCTAGATCTTCCTACTGATTGTCCAATATTTTTCTCAGGAATATAAAACATCCTCCCCCAGTTACGAATTTGAATAACGAAATTAGAAGACCTGTTTTGTAAGACGGTAGTACCATTTCGTGTGTTCTCGTCAGTTGCTACACATGATATTGACCAATGACAGATTAGTGTATACATTGACTTAATGTATGAATTTAATCTTCTTGAATAGTTTTGATATTCACCGCTGTTGTGTGTAGCACCTGACGAGAACATACGAAACGGTACTACGGTCTTATAAAACCGGTATTCTGATTACGTTGTTCAATGTTTTTTCTGTTAACAATCAGTGCTGCTTTCAAGGAAATGGCTTCAGTCGACATCCCACTTTCGTGTATTGCTATTGACGACACGTCGGGTATCCTGCCGCTTCCGTCATTAACATGTGTGGTAGCAAAATAGCTTCCATGTAGTCGAAGCGTATATCGCCCTGGCTGTCAGCCTGGGTCTTTCACTGATGACGGCTAGATTAGTGTCTGTGATCCATTTCAGTTGAAAGGTTGCCTTTGTCAGATAAATCCCCAAGTTTTCAAACACCAGCATTCTTTATCCGTGGTAGAATACATGCATTTTGTTTCCAACAATAGCCAGCTGGTGTACTCAGTCGTTCTTGCTGGTTGAGAAGAGACTGTTCCGCTTTTAATACCACTTACATCAGCAGACAATATGAGTTGTTCATTCGTATTGAGAATCGTAAGATCTCATATAATGGTGGCAGTTTGCTGCTTGAGTTGATCGAACGCCACCTCCGAGTCTTCACTCTCAATGAAATTCTTCCACGGTCTCTTTATTTGAAAAGGGTGAATATGCTTTTTCAGAGAATCTTCAGATTAACTTTGGGTTCTAATTGACTATTCATAGACAGAACCTCAGCTGCCACTTTGATTTTGGGGTTGGAATATTCTTGTTGGTTATCAGGTTATCTGACAGTTATTGAATCTGTTCGTTACCAGGTGTGTCCCATACAGACGACTATACTTCGACGGGCTGAGCATTTGCTGCTGCTCACTCTTTGACCTGTTGCATTGATTCGTTTTAGGATCATTCTTTATCTTTCAGTGTTCCAGCACTGTGTTGGAGAATGTAACATGTTATCCCCGTACGTGGTCACTTCTTCTTAATCTTTCGAAACACGAAACAATAGGCATCTGAAGTTGGCCCAGGGTGTTGCGGCGACCGGACGAAATCTTAAGTTATTTGTATTGTTGTCCTTTCACACAAAACGGTGGGTTTCACTATCTTTCCGTTACAGTGGTAGCTTCCGGAACGCTGGTCTATTTGAGATGTAGATGTGCAAACATCTCTTACATTTAAGATGTCGGGAACAAACTTTTGATTGTCACTCGGTTCAGCTCTCCGAAATAGACACAAAACCCGGTAGATTCCATCGGATTTTCTACTCAACAGAATTAGCGACGAAAACAAACTGCCTGCTCGCTGAATTATTTCTTTCTTCATCATCTTCTTTAGATGCCTCTTCACTTCTGGAATCAGTTTGAATTGTATCCTCCGGTATATTGGTCTGCATTGCGTCCCTGGCTAGAGATGTGTTGAACGTTTGATCGGTTAACGAAACCCACACTGACCATCTGCATTAAGGTAGCTGAACGAATCCATCAATGCACTGACTAATGGCTTGTAGTTTACACTGTGGTATGGACATGACAACAATCCTAACCAACAAACAGTGAGTTTTGCCTTTTTGCGATAGAACTCCACGGCCTAACCATTGATATGTTGGTCAAATTACTTTAAGTCTATGTTCTTCTACGGTCGATAAAGCCGAATGGCACCTTGTGTCGTGTCTTTCACGTTGCTGATCGCTAGATTTGTGTGGGGTAGGATGGAACCGCCCATATGAGTTGCCATGTGTGAAATTTCCAGGATATACAACGTTGTCTTTTCGGCGGTACTTGTATTCCGATTACCTGACTGAATAATCGACCTAACTTTTCCGCCTGTAGTTGAGTCTTCCACCGCAATATCTATTGCTGCGAGATTTTCTTTCCGTCGATCAGCGCTGTTTTGTGGAAAACCCCTATGGCTACCTATTAGCACAGAAAAACAAGGGGAAACGTCAGTTGCAGCAGTGGCGAGCAAAATATCCCACTTCGTTAGATATAAATCGGCGATTGCGGTTGGTTCGTTCACATTTTCATGTCATTTGTGGTCTTCTTGGTTCTGGACTTACTGTCAAATTTTCAGACTTCGTCGTCGGTTGCACAATTTTCCTTTCCAGGCCACTGATTTCTAGCCTCCCGACTTCCAGACTGGTGCTGTGTAGTCCCACCCAGCGGTTAACATTTGTGATCCCATAAAATTTAGCTATTCACACCTTCTCCTGTATCCGGTGACTGCATCGTTCCGACCCGACGAATGTTGAGTGTTAAGCTTACTGGATTTTCGATATCATAGGACAAACAGCGGTTTATTCACACATACGATGTTATATAGCAGTAACGGCTGTATGGAAATCTTTTAGTTCTGCGCTGGTGTTCTCTACACTCTGTTGAGAGGCTCAAAAGCATCAATATAACAGACTAGAGAAGAGTACAATTAGGTGGGGCACAACAAACGGGTACAGGTTAAATGCAGAGATATCGGAAAAAGCCAGCTCACCAGTCTCTCTGCATTCCTTGGAGGGCAAAAGGTCAAGTTGTGGGCGATCACAGCCCAGGAGGTTGATTACCAGAAACTCATGAATTTCTAGGATAGATTCTGTAGAGGGAACATTGGTTCGGTGATATATAGCGTGGGAGCTTACTGATGCCATGCATATGTAGTGAGAAATGAATACACTGAGTTGTACGGAATTGCTCGGTCGATAAGCAGAGCCACTCTGGTTAGGAGTTAGAAGCCAGTGGTGAGGGCCAAGTACTGCGGGCAACTGCAGTAGGTCCGTAAATGATGAAATTCGCAGAGGTTTAAAGTACACAACACAGTATCGCCTGTGTTCACCGTTTAACATCGTCACTGAGTGCTCAAAATGTAAATCACACTTCAGCTTCAAGAACCAAAGACTCCAGATGATCATATTTCGTTTCATCTGAGGTGATTATGCAATGACAACGAACTTCCAGAAAATCAGTTACAAGTCGACCTGGCAGCGCTTAGTAAATTCATGGTGCATGGGAAAAAACTGTCTAATGGATCACTCAGCCTGGCTATCTGTCCAAGTGAGCTTTGAAGCAATAATTCTAAAGAAGGTTCTCGTGTTTCCTTTAGAAAGTTTGGTGCCATTTAGAAATAGTGATGGGCGTTAGGTATATTTCCAGTTGTAACTCGAGAACATTTCGGAGGTCAGGAATCAGGATTTTCATCAGGTATTTAGAAGGTTTTCAGATCGAAAAAGCGGTTTAGAAAATGTAATTAACAGATCAAAATTGTCAGCATCCGTTACAGATTCTTCAAGCTTGTAAGTCCGAGTAATTCATGTGCCGTCTATTGCATGCACAAGTTCTCGGTTGCCTGAAATTCCTCGGGCTTAAGCCAGTTTACGTAGGTAGGGAACAGAACGTTAATAGGTATATTGGAAGCTGTGATCCGTGCGGATTTTTGTGTATATCTTCAGTTTCCTTTGTTATATCGAGTTTTTAATGAAATTCACCCCTTGCGGGACATCAGTTGACACCAACTGTTTCTTTATATTAGCAACGATTTTTTTGTTACAGTACAAATACGGTTATTGATAAACGTTAGATAATTTAGTAACCTCAACTTTCGCACAACGTGTACCCTTGTCACAGCCAGGATATAAATGTTGCTTACGTTCTCATTTGGCAATCGTTTTGCCGACCGCCCCACGGAATTTACAGTAAGCACGATCGAGTCATCATGTCTGAACGTTGGGCTACATTCATCTGCAACTAATGCCGAAGTAAACATCTTGACGGAGAAAGGGGTATTCACTGTCGACTAGCTCTACTAAGTGTGAAACTCAAATCTAATGCTTCAATTCAGAAGAGTTTGGCTGGAAAACTTAAGTGAATACGAAAATGCAAACAGCCAGTATTGGTATTTAGATTAAGTGGACCAAATCTCCAACATTAACCAGTAATTAAAGACTCGCCAAGTAAGTTCAATGGTTTCTGTGATTTCAACCCGATAGGGAATATTGATCGTGGAATCATCGATTCTAGTTAGCAGAACAGTCACTGGGGTGATCAGGCAATCTGGGCATCACTCACAGGTGAAATAAACTAACCGCTCGGATGGGATAAGTGCCTGGCGTCTGATTTGAGGCAAACTGCCTAATACTCAACACGTTGCCTTCTTGGCAATTGTCTGTTTTTATATATTCTTTTATTAATTCCAGTGTTATTTTGCATTTACAGCCTAGTGAGTTTGGTAGACGTGATAACATGTTCGTTTCTCCCCTACAGATAGCACTGGCCAGTGCTCATATGGAATTTACAAACACACGCATGTCTCAGTAAATAACTAACAGTGACCGAAAGCATCACAGCCTTCTTAAATTAAGTTTCCGCTTACTCCAGTTCATCACAATTGTGCGGTCAGGTGACAAATTAATATTCGAAAGCTCGTATCCACGCCCACCTCGATATACCCACAAAGTTTATTGATTATCCTTGCTAATCAGTGTGCACGTGAGTAGCATTGTTAAATGATTAATCGTAGAGTTTCTCTTTCTTGCCTAAATTCTGAGTTGCTGACCTCGAATAGGCGATGTGGACAATGAGGTGCTAGATCTTGCTGCAAGGCTATAAAATTGAGATATTATACGACCTTTTTCTCACTACTCCACTGTATCCCTTTACCGATGTAAAACAAGTTGCATGTTTGTGGTGAATGCCAAGCTAGTATGGGGTTTTCCGTTCCCCGCCAAGAAAACAGGAGTGCTGCAGTGAAATAGGATTCGAAGTCAGAGCTCCAATGGCTGTAATCCAACTCTTGCACCGACCACCGGGCTGCAGCTTCCAACATAACTCATCACTATGAAACAAAGCTCAAGGTTGCAGAAAATGAGTTGGCTACCCTGAAGCGTACTCAACCTAGTGAACCTTGTGAAGTAGGATTATTTTACTTGGTGATCGACAGAATGTGTCCATCATGAAGACATTCCGCAACGGTAGTCTTTGCTAACATAGTGTTGTGCTCATGCCACTGGTGAACTGAAGCCACCATTGGTCGAACACAGATCTTGTGGGCGTTCACCGAGCGGCTAGACCAGGTATGGCAACCATGCACTAAGGCTGTCTGAACAGTTGTATACGATATTTAGCTTTCTGCAGAAAGAATGAGATCATCCCAACGCTACGGGTTGTTTACGTTTTCAAACCTCACTTCAGTTTCAGGTGTACGATTGCTGGGCTAATCAGATACTCCACCAGCGTTGATATTACTCTTAAGGTACATGAACTTCTCGATCACCTCTAGCGGCTCACCATCAACGGAGAGGGCATGAACAGGGTCCTGCGACTTCTGCAACTGAAAATTTGCCGAGGCAGTATCAAACAGACGAAGGGTACCCCTAATCTATCTAGGACAATCAAAACTCCCAGCTAGCCATCAGAGAGTGCGTCGTTCTTGCCAGTGTGCCAAAGGTTCGAACTTCCAGCAATCGGAAACATTTCCATGCAGCCAAATTTACACCTCGTCTGGATGCACTTTATGGTTTGACGTACTGAACTGTCGAATAGGAAAGAGAATACAAATGACGTCGTTGCTAAAGCTCGGTGATTAATTGACACTGTTCCTAACCCTGCTGAGATCTGGCAGTAACTCGTTCTCGAGATGACACCATCCGTTTCTGGAAAGCCTTTCTCTTTTTAAACAGCTCCAGAGCGCACTTCTGTATATGCAATGGAAGATCTCTTGATGTCTAAACGTCGACAACAGTTAGCCTTTAATTTGAGTAGCGTTAATCATGCTAATGGCCGAGTTTAAAGATGTGATCTCTAGACTCATAGTCGTGATGAAACCCAGGTTGTTGCTGGTGGATGTGTTCACTTGTGGGGCCTAGCTTACGAATTATTCCAACTGCGGGAACCTTCGTGATATATGAAATCGGGCTAACACCCTGGATGGAGTTCTTCACTGGTTGCAAAATATAGTAGACAAAAAACACGAATATATTGACAGATGAAAAGCACACTTCTGAATGAACGCAAACTGTACTTTTTCAGCAGACTACTGGTTTTTTTTCAGGCTCCACTACGTTGGCATTGACTGTAATAAGTGTACACTAAAAGCCAATAATGTGCTGGTTTAGGCAATTAGTAGCAACGTGTCATCCGATGAACGGTTGATAGATGGTAAGGGTTTCGTTGATATTAGACTGTCATTGAATCTTGTGATAAGTTAAAATGCTTTCTAACTTTCAAAATGTCAATCGCTGACTCAATAGCTAAACTCACAATATTAGCATCTAACAGAATTATCAACCAGAGGACAGTTTAAACGGCTGGTGAGGGATGAATAAGTCGGAATACAAACTGAAATGAAACACTGTTCCACCTTGCCCGCTTGTCCTTTTGGCCGGGGCACGTACTTACAGTGTTCATACGAAATTCAGATTGCGATTTCCCTAACTGGTCAAGGTCTCTGTATGACCAGGAAGTCATAGATAAATGTTAATAATGACTGATCATTCTTCGATTGGTTTAATGTAAAGAAATAAATTCAAACTTTTCACTTGAAATCACTAGAATTCAAGCAAATATTCAAACAATCTGTAACGTCCCTTCTAAACTGTTCTCACCACTTCCACTTCGGCAGCATAAAGCATAAAGTGTTAGCCAAAAGTTTTTCTGGATTGCATGGCTGTAGAAAAACTCTATTTACTGGTTTCTATTGCCAGCAGACGGTGTGTGCATGCGAGGACACTTCGGGAAAACCTTCCAGACTCGCTGGTCACTTGTCCTCAAGCCACTTGAAGTTCATGCAAACCAGAGCCCATAGACAATGACAAGTACTTCTTCAGTTCTCACACAGCCACCGACACTATCCTTCTCCACCAATAAGCCGTGAGCCATCATTTGTCTCGGTTTTTAATGAGACATCAAACTTGCTTTAGTCGTCACACAACTCGAGCATAATTTACGTAGTTGTAGAAGACAAAAGAGAAATTTAGGAAACATTGTTTTACACGTCTGACTTTTAATAGACTTTTCGGAATATGAAGCTCCTATATCAGACACTGTTGAAGAACATGGTTTTTCAATAGGTACCCCAAGGTCCACTGGAATACTTCATGTCGGTGGCAATCAGCTGAACCGTTTCACTACAACGAAAAGTTAGACTCGAATTCCAATCTTACTGTTGCTTGCCAGCAGTGCACATTTTATCCGAAATGGAAGTTGAGCTCTAACCCCCAGGTAGGTGAGGTTGCTTGCTGACTGCTGTGTAAGAAACCTCGACTGCGGACCAACATAATCTTGCCATTCGAACTTTCAGCCGTATACCTTTAGAGTGTGGAAGGGTAGCGGCGTTCATAACTACATGATATAATCCACCGTTATTTCTTATAAGCTATTCAACATGTTCAATGTAATGAGATTGGATTAAATCAGCATATCTGTTGAGGAACCCGTGGCTATTCAAAGCCTATGCGTAAACTGTATTGAGTTGACGTGAGGTTGAACAATTCTGACTAATCATAGGAGCCATCAAGGCCTGTGTAGAGCTTATGTGTAAGAGGCAGGTGGTTGCATTGGCTTTATACAACCGTTGTTATTAAATCAAAGTTGTGGAACACTGAAAAAGCAATCTATCAAAAACCAGCGTGTCCGCAGCTTACAAGCAGCCGTTATGATGAACACTGTCGTTTAAGGAAGGAAGGGGATTATTTTTGTTAGTCGACATAAAAAATGCTATATAAGCTGTATGCTCGAACAATATTATGTTCGGTGCCTTCAGGCAAAATCTTCAATTTTATCTAATCAGCAAAGTTTCCGGGAGCAAATATGTATCACGTTGAATGACTCAAGGTTTCCCGATGTCCGTAGAAACGGGTGTGGGTTTGTTTCAGGAACTGAACAACAACATATGACCATATTGAAGACAATAGGTGCTTGCATAAAGATGATGCAGAAAGAAGGAAACTGAAGACTTTGAGAGTAAATAGAATTTGTAGAAGATGGTGATGAGGTCTAGAGTCAACTGTTAACCGCGTTGACCAGTCTAGTTTGAAAAGGTTAGTTCATTAAGCGATCAATTAAAAAAAGGCTAGAGTTCAGCAGATGATGTTTGTTGTGGTGGAACAAACCCGAGTTATGGACTCCAGGTTCAATAAAACAGAGTTATGAAGAAAGGAGACAGAGGAAGAAAGCGTTTATGGATAGGGAGTGGATGAATCACAGGCTTGCCTATCATTTGCACAAAACAACCAGTCTGTCCTACACGCAATCGAACAGAAATGTTCAGTCAAACATGAGAAAACGCATACTTGGAATCATTTGGCGTATGAGCTTGAACAGACACTTACCAAATGGACTGTGAAAGATCGATCATTTTGCAGAGACATGCCACTAACAGTCCACACTCAGTCGAGTCAAACCACAAACCACATTGTGGGCACACCGCCTCAGAATTTTAACAGCAATGGCTAAGAGCTACAGTAATGAGGTCGATGCGACGAAGTTATTGATGATTATTGCGTCACACCCAATTTTGGAGAACATTTTATTACTGTACTGTCAGAAAATTCGCCACAGTATTCTCGGATGCTAGTAAAACTTGTTACAATTAGCTCCATCACCACTATTTCAACAATGATCGGCTGCCTGTCTGTGTTTCTTGATAGCGTTTTTTACAGTCTCTTGCCTTCTCCATAAAAATAGGTAGCATGGTGACTGCTCGATAACGATAATACGAGATGGGGATATCTGCTAATGCCTTGCTTTCTTGTCACGCGCTTTTCATCCGACTGTACGGGTATAATTAAGGATGTATTTGATCACTAGGATATAATGCTCGTTCTTCCAAATTGGATCGACTTTTGGCACTTCATGTGATGGTTGAATTTTGATATAAACGATCAGATAGAGCGGATGGAATGCCGACAGGTGGATCAATAGGCGAATCAATTGAACAGCATGCAGAGAAAACACGGTTGATTCACAGTGACCACCTAAGAGCAAGATTAATGTGAACACACTGGGAAAATGCCAAGCATTACAGAAATTAGACATTAGAAATGAAACGTAAAGTACACCGTCAATAACGGGTAACAAGTGTAACAAGTTACCACGGTAATGATAGTTTCGCTACCATCTGCTTCTGGGTTCGCAAAGGTAGTATCTTAAGGTCCACAGCTTGTATCTTGTAAACCCTGAAGCCCGTTTGTTCTCAGTCTGACAAACAAATCAGAAAGTCTTCGTGGATTGAAATAACTTTGTAGTGTTTTGTGCCAATAACATTTCCTTCATGATTTTTCCCTTCGTTAGTCAGGCGCCTACCAGGTGAGATTGTCCACAAATTCTTCATGCATCCCACGCTGTACTGTGCAACAACACTGATCAGAAAGATAGGAACATTTATTTGATCGGATCGAAACAAAATCGTCCGGTATGTGTTGGATTGCAACAGTCAATTGCCAGCTCATTAGAAGTCCAAATGTGGAATGTGGAATACCCATAAGTGTCCCCTCCGTTTTTATAATTGGCGGGCAAATATGTTGGATATTCAACGAAAAAAAATTCGCTGACCTGGAGGACTTTAAGGTATGAGACTTACGTTGTCAAGAAGAAGTAACGACATAGGTCCATGTAGAAATAGTAACAGAACCAAGTGATCTGAGTAATTGTCGTGACTCTCTATTTTCTGTATCAGGATAGTTGTTCTGGTAACACGTCTGTGTAGGCGTGCCGGTTTGTGACGGTAAATCGCAACTGATTCAGTGTGTGGCAACGTTCGCTTATTGACTGGACAATACAGATTACAAGAGAAGCTCTCCATCCGGACAGCGTACTCCGTTGCTTTCAGGTGTCATGAAATAGTAGACGAAGTAGCACTCGTACTTGTCTCAAATGTTTCCACGGTTCAGCTGCTGTGTTTGACGTAACTAGTATAACTAAATTCGAAGCCCGTATTATGGCTGTCAACAATGTAATTCGAGTCCTTTTCCAGTGTGAAAAGTAACCTTTACTCTTAAATCGACGGCGCCAGATTTACCTGTTTACAACTATTTGGCTTCTTGTTGTACAAATATGATTAAATCTTCAACACTTTGACAGTGATAGGTATAAACGTTCACCATTTTGACTTCCGACTTGTACAGTTCGAAATAACGCTTGCGGTAGAACGATATTGTAAAACTTTTGAAAATGTTCTTCAATTGTCAGATGAGAAAAGTCCACGACATCTTTCGAATAGGACTCGAAAAAAACAGTGTTTTCGAGTCATGTTAGCTGAACGCTTTCAAAGTTAATATACTGCACTGTCCAGCTATGTTCCCCATGCCGTCCTCTTGCAATTGATCTACCTTGACTGACACATGCCCCTACAATGAAGTGTCCAATAGATTCTTAAACTTCTGCAATGAATGTTAAAACGGTCAAAGACTCCTGTAAATCAATGTTCTTGTCTCACAACACTGGCGGACATATTTGTGAGCATGCACGAGAGTAACAAGCTGGACAAAATGATTGGAACAACAAGTTACTATCGACGATATGTAGATGATGTTTTTTGCGTAGCTGACAAGACGGAAGATTTATAGGAGTTACAGAGAAGTGGATAGAGAAAGAAAAATTGGAGTGAGCAATATCTACACATCCACATCTATGTATCGACTGGTCTTAAACGGGGTCTTGTACGCTGCTTGACAAATAGATTAAAAAGAATTTGTACGAAAGCTGCGTTAGAACTGGAATTAGGCATGCTACAGGATATCCCTTCTGGTAACGCCTGTCCTGAGAAATTTATCACCAGAAACATACAACAGAGACCTACGAAAGCCCCACTTTACACAGCTGATAAGAAAAAGATCTATGTAACTTTGCCGTTCAAAGGGGATGCGGCAGCCAGGCTGAAAACGTGCCAGCTAAGTGACGCGATCGGTAGTACCTATTATGTTGCAAGTCCACTCAAAACGGACGGTGCCATTTAATCTGAAAGATAATATGCCTAACAATGCTGTCTCATTTTTGATCTATTCATTTACACGTTCCTGTGGTTCAGCAGGTATTGGTTGCATCACTAGGCGTTTATCAGAAAGAATTTGTGAATACTTCCCAGCGTGGCTTCGCTCCAGAACAACACAGAACATTAACTCATGTATTCTGGCCCACCTGTTTGACTGTTGACACAGATAAGGCGTTTCGCATCGTCTACCATGCCCCCGGCCGCCGTGTCACGAAAGATCAAGTAGCGCATCCTGTCTGTAGCCGAGGCGGTCGAAATCCGATTTCGTCAGTCAGATTTGTGTGTTCAAAAACAGTTCGTTTACACCCTGAGATTATCTTGGCCAAACACTTACAGTCAATCCACGCGACAATTTAATCCCGTCACCATCCCCCCCCAACTAACCCCAATTAACACTGACTTTCTAAAACCGACCTCTCTTGTGATCATAACCACAACGAAGTCGTGCTTGTGGTATACCCGATCGTTTTACCTTCGTACTATTTTCGATCAATAACTTTTCTTGCTGTTTCTTCATTTGATATATAATTGTACCAGTCTAAGATGAGAATTTATCGGAAACAGTTCTGTTCGCTGAAACCTAAAATGACTTGCTCATTCATTTGTTCTGTTTTAGCTGGTACACGATTGTGGTTAATAAGATTGTACGAATGGAGTTCCTCACGTGAATCTCGTGCTCTCTGTAAGTTATTCAAATGCAAATGTGTCTTTCAAGTAGAATCGGTCGATCATTATCGGTAGAGTTACCAACAATCCGATGAGCTACCGAGATCGTTTGCAGTGGATGATTTGGCCATTAGTAATGTCCATATCAACTGTTTGACGGATTTTTGAAGTTTTTGAAACTGTATAATTGATTTAAGTTGGGGTAAGATCTCAGTACTAATCAAGCAGCTTTTCCCCAATATGATTTCTTCGTCGTTTATAACGAACTCCCTCGAAGTCGCATCTAAAAGGAAATATAAACACTATTCCAGAATTTATAACAATAAGCTCTACACGGTACGATTACGTCAAACTTCACCCGATCTGCCAGTTTGATGGTAATATGAACGAATCCGTTTTGAGTTGCTAACTTAAAAATAGTTACGCTCTACTCAGTAGACAGTTTTGTCTGTTTAAGACAGGGCGGAAACTGTGGACCAGGACGACAAAATAGACGGGACCCGAGAAGTGGTCTTTGGTGTTTTCAATTGATCATGCAACTACCGAAACGATCTGAATGTAAGAATGAAAACTACTGAATTTTGATGTGCAAAGTCTGGTCCAACTTAAGAGCCCCTATTACAGTTCTGTTTACTTCACAATGTGATGACCGACAGTTAGAACAAATGGGGATATTTATCCTGATTAAACGTTAGCAATCTCAACAACTCATCTTGATGTTGTCTAGATTTCCTTGACATGTAAATGGTGTAGAATTAATTCGGAAAAGTGTTAGGCGTCTGATGCAGAAATTAGTCGTTAATGGGCTTACTGTATCTGAACCAATTCTAATCTCTCTACATATATGTAAATTCATGCATATGTGCCCATCATGATCCGCCTTATCGTGCTATTTAATCTTGTGTGCCATCAATTCCGCTTTGTGGAATTTTGTTTCAATGTTTAAAAATAGTCCGGAATCTTTCGTACTTGATGAACTGACAAGGATTTCTTTTTGTGTTTTCCAGCCACGTGAGAGATAGCAAAGCAAACTTTTGAGACTTTTCTTTACTCTTGAAAAAATACATAGGTAGAGTTGCATAACATTAGCGGAAAATCTATTCTAATTATTGCTTCTCCCTAAGGAATTAGTAATATTGGGATGCTCACGTTCGTCAAGAGGTGGATTGAAATATGAGCACATCGAGCGATTATCAAAAAACAAGTCTACATCCACTATATTGTGTCTGTCAAGATCTAAATAACTGATTGTATCGATGGTTTTTTCCGAGCGGATACAAAACATTAGATGGGTTGGTTCAACAAAGAGGCATGGAAATCATCTGTACCAATTGTCGCTTCACGTATTCAGCAAGTATTGAACGGCTAGACTTGAGTTAATTCCTTCTATTTTGTAAATAACTGTTTAAATGACATTACAGATGGATAGTTAATGGCACAGCTATTGCTCCAAACCTTTAATTTAATCATGAACTTGCAGTCTAGTGTTACATGTAACGAGGGGTATTTTGAACAGACATAAGAGGTTACATGTCAACTTGGTTTATTCTCATGTGGCTAGGGTAAAATTAGTGAACAGGTAGGTTATGTTTCCTGCAACAAAGAACTCCCTACGCGAAACACATGAAATTCTTCGTGGATGATATTTTTAAGAGGGAAGATTCATATATTCACCACAACTATATCTTATTAGAAATTTCGAGTCCAGCGAAGAAAAAAACACATTTTTATTACTGGGATTTAAAGATGTCTATCAAATTAAAATGAGTGTAACGACTTAAATTATTAATTCGATTCTGTTAGGTGAGGATTCCATCTTGTTCACAGAACTCGTGTGATTAAGTACTTCAAATTATGATACAAAATTATATAAAGTTCCTCTTCTGCTGAATATGTTGATTCAACTTTTTGCCTTCCTCAAACCACAACTAGCCTGACAGGCTGAAAACGTTTTTACTATGACAAATATGTCCCCCCCGTCCCATTCAGTAGTGATGGTCTTTATTTCCAGACCAGCATCAGACCATTACGTACCTCAGTATTTCAATCGTTGTAATTGTTCACAGCTTGAGCTATCCAAAACTTTTTTCACCATGTTAATTTACTGATGGTAAAGAGTGCTGCTAGTGTCTTATTGACATTTTCTGAAGGTCAACAAACGTTTATTTTGAGTAATTAAGCCCAGGAAATAAACATAAATAAAAAGATCGGCAGTTTAGCGCAGTGCAATGTGAACAGACATTTTATTCGAGCCTCACCTATTACTACAACTAAACTACTACAATGAACGTATATCAAGCAGACACGGCAACAGTAATGATGAATGTGGGTCTGCTACATAAGGTTGCAATGTGTATGGCTAGAAAAAGACTTCCGGATGACTTGATGAAAGTTTAATTCCAACAGTGTCAAAGCAATGCGCTACTGACGAGCTACAACAAGTAGGACACTTGAGCTTAATAACTCTGTTCAGAATGGGTTCGTAAAAAAGTTTATGTGAATGCGAAGGCTATGTCTCCTACAGAGACGATCGGGCAACCTGATCAGTACTCACACGTAAAAGTGGTTGAGCGTTCACATATGATAATTCGGTTGTGCCTGACGTGAGGTTAATGGTGCAGTGGTCAACACAGTTGCCTCAGAAACAGCGTGGTAGGAGTTCTAGTCCCGGCAGTGGCAAGGATATGCACTACTGACAAGCTCTAATGAAAGTGAAACTCTAGTCTACTGCTTCTTTTCGAAAGGAGTTGATTGGAAAGTCTATGGGGAATGCGACAGCTGCGATCTGCCTAACTTCAGTTGGCTGCATTCCAGAATGACGCCGTTTGGAACAGTGGTTAGCATATTGCACACCCGAAAAAATATGAGGTTCAAAACATTCGACGTTCCCCGCCACAAACAGTATATTGGATCTCATAGGGCATTTGGTAAATTGAAATACCATTGTACGGTCTTCCGACGAACGCTGAGTGACGCACGTACAACCAACGGCACCAAATATCAGAACGAAGTTAAGTCGCTGGAAACGTGGTACTACTGACATAAACAGTATAACCAATTACAAGAAACAAACCTCGAATCGTGTGCGTTCGTGGGATAAGACACAATGGTTGGTCGCAATAGACCGTCAAGGATCCCAAAGGCACGACAAGTACGAGCACAGGTAACCGACAGGCAATGACGAACGGACGAAATGCATTCGGATCGGTTTAATATGTATCTAAATAGCCGGCCTTCAGACAGAACGATTAGTCGACGGCAGTTTCACGGCAGCCCATGGGTGGCCGGAGTTCTAGTCCCAGTAGTGGCGAGGATATGCACTACTGACGAGCTCTAATGAGAGCGAAACTCGAGTCTAGTGCTTCTGCTATTCGAAAGAGGCCGATTGGAAAGTCTATGGGAATGATACAGCTGCGATCTGTTGTGGGTGGTGCTCAACTTGAAATACATTTGGTTGTTTAACTGTGTACTTTTCAGGCTGAACGAAATAATTCAAGAGATTGGCTAGTTTTTTTAATGGCTTTTTTCATGTGCAAGCTATAGCTTATCTAATTGCAAACTTTTAATGTATATTCTACGTTTTTTGAGGCCATAAGTCAAGGAAGACGCTGAATATCATATGCACACTAGTAGCCTGTTTATTGTTAGGGAGGATTCACCCTCCGCACTAATACCGTCAATCTAATTCAGTCTGGGAAAATTTATTAATGATTCATCTTGACAAAAACGAATAACGTCGCATAAAGTTTATTTCGGAGATATTTCACTGCGAAAAATATGGTGTTCGGTCGGATTCGAACCAGGTGTATATGCAGCTGTAAATGCGATACCAGCTGAGCTACGAAGCTATATACACCACCAAAAGTTCATTCAACTCTGCGTTATGGTGTTCGGGGTTAGCACGTTTGTAACTAACTATAGTAAAAACGGTATGAAAACCCTGTTGCTTTTGCTATTTTCCTGGAACTCCACATTCCAACAAGCAACGATTATTCACGTCCCAGACAGACGGTTTTCATGACTAGCCGAGTAAGTTATCGTAAAAATACGCGCTTCTGAGAATGCGACGTGTATTATCGGCAGGAAATGAGTGACTATGATAAGATTAAATCCGGGTGGTCTAAGAGAAAAGCTTATTCTTTTCATCGGTTGTCCAGTTTAGGACGTGACAACCTTTCTGTATGACAGATCAATGCAGCGCATAGTTTAAATTAAACACATTGGATTGAGTAAAAACAAGTGCACACTGATATTCTGCGTTCTTTTACTAATGAAATAACTTATCAACAGTTTTTCAATAACTGTTCCAAAATGCATTTCGTGAACAAGTCCCTTCTCAGGTTCCAGTTGGTTAAATATGTAGATATTACGTTGAACCATAACCTGACGTGGACCATTTATTTTACCAGTGTTTTTACTCACTTTTTTGTGTCACGCCAATTAACCACTTTTATCATCGTATGAGCTTATCTTCCGGTTTGTGAATACATGCATACTCCCTCATTTGGCTACACTCTTCTCTGGTTATCTTCCCTTGGAGTTCTAATTAAAAATATGGAATTTCCCTCCAAAGCCATATGACACTTGTTTAACCGTGCTGATATTTCTCATTACAGTTACATAAAATCTATTATGTTTCAAAATTTTGAAGCATGTAAGTTGTTTGCCTATAAAATATTGTGTGATTTCTCTAAATACATATGCATATCATCTACTCGGTCGCACTACAATTCAGTTTATGTGAAAACGATTCTTCCGTTTCAATCAATCGCGGCAAGTTTGTAAAGAATTTACTGTGAATCTGGATCAACAGTTTTAATAAATATTCTGTCTGCTGAAGAATTGGTTAGTAGATTACTGAAAAATTCACCTCTTATGGTGCACAAGACAATTTCTTTATTTTATCCAACGTAGTCATGCAAGCTGAGAAAAATTGCTAGGTGGCGCCACCAAAGCTAGATAGGCATAATCGTAACGTGTCATGTTCTTTGAATAAATGCAAACGAAAAACTCGACTAGAAATGGAGGTTGTCTGTTCGAAACAGTGGTCAAAACTTGTCTGCTAAAAGCGAAAGAAGTTTTTTTGTAGAGCGACTGCAAATATCTTAATCACGTTAAGTCGACATATGTATCCGTGCTTATTGTTTTTATGTCACAAATTTACGTTAAATAAATATGACAACTTTCTCTTGTTGGTCTGAAAATATGTTAAATTTTAGTCCACCAATAGCCACCAATTTAAAAACTACACTGCTAACTCCAAGTCCATAAATTGACGAACCGTTCACAGGGAGGCCTGTAGTTAGTCCAAAGCTGAAATCTTCATAGTTAACCAAATAAACCCAACTGCTTTCTACCGCACCTCATAACCTTGGTATTGCGGCCACTTCTGACTGTGAAGTGCCAGTGTGTCTACTTTCATGTTCCAGTGGTAGAATTTTCAAGTTTTTGGTTGGGCAACTTCAGTTAACTTCTGCGAGTGCCAACTGAAACATGAACGAGTTAAAATAAACGTGTTCGACTTTGAGTAGCGACGTCTACCGTTGGTTTATACAAATAAAGTGTACCAGTCTGACTGCAATCTAATTATAGATATCCGATGTCAATTTGCATTACTGTCAACTGGAGTGGGGGCTTGCATACTGGTTGCTCGAGCCTGTTTAGACAGAAGTTGTGCGAAAAAAAATAACAACGAGGTTTCGTTACCGTCTGCTTTCTCACTCTTCCCCTCGCTTGTACAGCCTTCTAAAAGCTTTGTCATGTTCATACGCAAACCTCTGCTTATGCAGTTGTGCTTACGAATTAAACCGCAGTTAGAGGACGACAGTTAAGGTGAGTTTCGCTGTCCAAGTTCAAACGTGAATTTTTGTGAACTTCAATACTTTGAAGACTGGAGCTTAAAACAGTTATAACTCCCTTGATAACTCTAACATAATGATTGAAACTCTAACATTGGTAGGCGTTATATTTCACACTGGCTGATAACAGAGAACCCTCCAATTTACTGTTTATAGTGCACGGGAGGTCTGAACGAAGAAGCTAAGACCAAACAGTGGGGTTTGGAAATGTTCTTCATTTCAACTTTGTCCCACAATAGCTTAAGGTTCGCGAAGACTTACTTTCGAACACACTACGCCGCTTTGACCGGTTTATCAAGACGGCTTCAACAAAATTTGAAAATCGTTGGTTGTGATGGTGCGCTATGATCGTGACGACTAACATCAACTCAGCGTTGTTGTCATTTAACAAGATATGCTGTTTGTCCGCGAAGAAGCTGAGAGCTTATGGTTCTCCGTAGTTACACTATCACATTGTGAGATTCGATCGTAAACCGATTTGCATGCATGTTCCTTCACTCCTGCTGTTAACGATCTATCTGTTCTGCCCATGCAACTTTCCTCCCAGTAAGATCAGTAGTAATATATGAAACAGGAGTTGGCGCCGGTAGATTGATCTGTCTTGACTGAAGACATCTCTGACTTAGGTGCATGATTTAGGATGTGAAGTTCAGTAACGTTGTAAGTCTGCTTCATCGATGAGATAATTTTTATGGGCTGTTCAGTCAATCCCTTTCGAAAATAAGTACGAGACTCGGGTGCCTCTCTCGTAAGAGACCGTTAGAATTACATATCCCTCCCACGGTGATGATTAGAACTCCGACCGCGCTTTCATAAAGAAACCGTGTTGAACACTGTGCCAATAAACACAAATTAAACACGGCCGAATTATTGTTTGCAAACACTGAGTTACATTTGTTTGCAAGTAATACTCAGACTGCTCGACCTCGAAGGGAGGGAGAAGCGATAAATATTCTGTTAACTTCAGTTAACAAACCCAAGATTAGGACTTCCATTCAGATTGAAGCCACAGTTAATTACAGCACTCGCATTGTCATAGATGCTTCAGCCAGTGATGCATTAGGATTGTTGATTGTAATTAACTACACAACTACCATCTCTTCTGGAGATGATCGAGCAATCTGAGCATTACTCACAATCAGATGTAGCTGACAATTCGGTCGTGCCCGATGTGAGATCAGTGATACAATGATCGACATGGTTGTCTCATAAAAACATGGACTGAGCTCAACTCTTTGTAGATGCAAGGATATGCATTGGTGATGAAATCTAATAGCTGTGAAACTCAAAATAAGTGTTTTTGACGGGAAAATCTGAGGGTGAGACAACTATGATTATTTGTGGGTGATGTTCAGCTAATGTTAACGAAAATTCCTCCACCACTTCTCAGCACGGAAACAGTTCCTGTCCGCATTATCACTATATCATCTTTAAATTATGAGTCAGTATGAATTAAAGTATTGTCTGTCACATCGTTTTCAGTTCTTTTGACTCTCAGTTTATAGCGACGTTTAGTGAGATGTTTAGAGTACCTTTCTATGATCAATGCCGTAGTGGTTTTATCTAAATTTTATTCAGAACAGTCGGATATGGAGAGTCAGTACACAACGGCGACCAAAGTTCTCAATACATCACGCTAATGTTTCACTGAATTAAAATCAGCAAAATGCATATATTGACTAGATCCCGCTGGCTTCCTCAGGGAAAAACATTTGACTGTTCCACTGGTCCTTCACGTGTGTGCTTCACACGTCAGTGTGAGGTTAGGATGTACACCATTGAAACTTGAGACAAACTGTTCAGTGAGCTCTCAATCTTTGAACTGTTGCTGGGTTTTTTCGATCATTCAACCAGTAATTCGTCATTGGCAGCTCCAGTAACGCTGATTCACACGGTGAATTTAATATAGGGCTGTTTTCTTGGATGTGAGTTAACCGGATACTCAAACTATCCGGCATAGAAAAAGCGTTCAAAATGGAGTAGCCAGAAACGACTTCGCAGATGGCCGTCAGTCAACCTGAACCGAGCTCATTAAAACAATCAGGCGTAAGTAAAGTTGAGATTGTGCCGAAAAATATCAGACAAGAAAGTTTTGGTAGATATGTAATGCTAGTTACAAGAAGTGAAAAAAAAGCAGACGTGCGGTGATGGTGCAAAATTCATCGTGACTGTTCACTGCACACAGCAAAAGGTAAAATAGAGGCTAATTTAGAATCGACTCTCAACAAACAAACCAAATATGTTTCATCGAATTCAGCGTTTTACATCATACCAAACACAGAACGATAAGCGTATCAAGCGAACTTCAGCAAATCCATCATAAGATCTGCAAGATGACATTTGTGCAGTGATATCAGTTGTTTTTCGTTTGATGATGATCTTAAAAAACTAAAAAGAATTGAAATCAGCGAATTACTCATTTTTATGCCGTCAAATTGTCTGCAAGGTGTTTCCGAAACTGAAGCTGACGTTATCACTATGTAACAAAAGTAGGGTCTTCATAGTGTCTGTCCAGTTGGAATATGGATATTTTGTAAACATGCAGTTAGTGAGTAACACTCTGGTCATGTTGATTGATGTTTATTCCTTTGTTCATGCCTCCCAAGTATCTTGAAGGACAAACTGAAAATCTCTAACGCGACCTGTTGTGCTTGAGACTCGACTGCGTAGTCGTTTCATAGGTGAATTTGTTTGACTGTTGATCTAGTATGTAACACCGTTCAATCAACACAGCCACAAGGACTGTCAAGTCGATGGAGCCAAGAATTTGCTGGTGCTTAATTGTCTAGCCCAATGACGTGCATCTTGTCTAATACTGTCCAACTGTAGATAGTCTCTTTGTCCTCTGCATTCGCGCTCCACCTCATCCACATGATAACTTATACGGTCCAAACGTTAGCTGACATAGGTCCTGTTCACACATGAATTCTTACTATTGAGGTTACACACTATTTTGTGTATACGCTTTCCACACGGATACCTGAGATGTGAATTTCATTGTTCGTGTCCTGATTTTTGCCTTATGCTCTGCTAGACCGCTGACTCTTATAATCTGCTACGTATAGATTTGGCCATATGTTTCAGGATTTGTCAGCTATACGGATATCGATAGCTTACTTCAAGGACAACACGTAGTTTTCTTCGGTTCATGTTATAACCTATTATATTTTCGACTGGGCCAAACATACGAGTATTTAGTAGCATATTCCCTATCCAAATACTCTTCGGTTATAAAGCACACCTCTACGATAACGCTTGTGTAACGTGGCCGTTGTAAATACTTAACACAATTGCACAGAAAAGCTCTGGCATGACTTTGCTGTCCTGTTCTAATGTCAGTTTTTTCATCTGATGTTATGCGGTTTAATGAACAGATTAACATTTCATATTCCTAACGGAGCTTTTATTCGTCCTTCTGTGCATGAATGTCTTGAAAGACGTCGGTGTATTTATGTTCGTGTTGTATGTATTCGTGTGTGTGTGTGTTTGTATGTATTGGTCAGTGTACCGCTTGGATCTTCCCAGATAGGGTAAAGTTCATTTAGCTGTTCGTTTGACGTAAGCCTTCAATGACAAGCACCTTGCTGTTATTCCTGCCAGTTTATACCGAACACGTGAAGTGTGCGGCCGAAATCACAACCGACTTAGCGCAAGATGTTTATAATTTACGGTTTCCCTCACTGTGACAACCTACTGTAGATAGAAATAGTGTCAACCCTGTTTAAACACTAGTACAACGTAAAACTTGTGCAAACTTACAAAATGAGGACAGATAAAATAGAATACTATTCGGGGATTCACAGGCATAAAATGGTGCAAGGAAAATGGTATAGGTTTATTAAATTGCCCGTACAAAAGACATCATCTTTACAGAAACTACCGCGATAGCGTAATATGTACATACATGTACATTCGAAGAACACAACTGATAATGATTGCGTACAAAAAATAACCACAGACGTTGTGTCTTCCAGTACTTCCTGCGGGAAAAGTAGATGAAGAACTTGTGCCTGAGTTCGAGGAAGCTTGCGGTTTATTTGGCGATACAATATACATACATTTTATAAGTCACCCACATTCGATCGCACCTCTTCTGCCAATATATATTTTCGGCCGGCCCTTTATTAAAAGAACATATAGCTTCGGGCTTTTCTTCTGTTAAAATTAATCCAGACTTATAATCCTACACACGTGCTCGTGATATGAGCGTTCATGTCATTGGAACACTGACGACACAGTGGGCAAGACTAGGACAACACAGCTGAAAATTTTGCCATGATCGCCTATGTATAGTGCTTGAGTTGTCCGATAGTTCTGTTAACCTAGAGTTTAAAACTCTTCAGTGTAGCCCAACCCGTTAGTTTCATATGTAACTTTCCGAGTAATGTTCTTATTAACAAACCACTAAACAGGTGCTTTTGTTCAAACCTGTGGCTGTGGACTAAAGAACGAACGGTGGAAAAAGGTTAACTTGAAATTACCTACTAAAGTCTAGCTGGATGTCAAATGTGTTATTCAACTTGATTGATGTGTAGTTCATGTCACTCATAGTCTTTCAGCGCTCATCGTCATACCTGTTTTAAACAAACCTACCTTACAATTATGCCGTTCCTTATCTAGAAACTTAATTGTCTCACTCTCACAAATATGTCACTCAGGGAGACAACTGAGTTTCTGGGAAACCTAAATCACCTTGTTTAACCAACATTTCGTTTCAGAAAAATTGAAACACCCACTTTTACATAAATCGTACCGGCCCATTTGACCACATTTTCTAGAACATTCTACTTTCTCAGCCAACCCTTTCTGTGGATAAAAGGGTTGTGTGTGTGACACATTGGGAAACATAGCTGACTGAGACTGTCCCATTTAAATGGATGAAATACTTTTTGACACCTTCTTCGAACAAAAACACAGACATTTCAAGCGGTTGAAGTTTAGTTATCCCAAGTCCTATTTAGAAACCAGTTTGTTATAAGCAATAATAATTGTGGTTACTCAGCAACCACAATGGATCAATCGAAAACATCGTCGTTTGTGGTTTTCAAAGTTTGAAGTGGGTTTTTCCTGGTTAGCTGCCAACCTGCGTTTCAGACTGTTGAGATAGTCAAACTGTTAAACCACCTATTTAGGGAGATGAGTCTCTTCAGAAACTTGAAACAAGTGATTATAGTAATCCACATAAGAACAGAGATCGAACTTATAACGTTCAAGATGGAATCAATGCGTTCATGCTCAACAACCATGCGCGTGTAGTATTTACATATTACGATTTTGCTTGAGGATTCTGGTTCATACCAGAGTTAGTTCACTTCTGCCGGGCTTATTTAACTGGAAAATTAAATTTACGAAAACTGCCGATTTTTCACACGAACAATCCAACAATGAATACTAGAACTAATTAAGCCACTACGTTCTGTCTCTTATTCAGATTACTTCGATTAAACTTGGAAATAAGAGTAGGAATTGAGAGTAAAGCTCAGTAATACTTAAACTTTTTGACTTATGGCTATTTAGCTCCTAAACCACTGATGTCTCACCGCCCCCTCAATCAACAAACATTAGGCGAACAGTAAATAAGTCCAGTGATAATTAATTACATCACTGCGAATAATGTAATACACGATATCGTAGGTAACTGTGGTGATCAGGCTTGATACAGTCATACCAGTCATTCGCATCAACCAGAATCTAACTTGCAGAAAATTCCATATCCCCGTCTTCAAAGGCGCTGATTGCCTCTATTGGTAAATGTTTTCTAATGTTTCAGTAACATCGCCTCTGAACCTTCACTTTGTCTTCCTCGTGGACTATATCTCACACTTCAAGAGATTCGAGTGTAGATTGTCTGGAAACATGAAACTACACATACATTATTGCGGCTTGACGTTGAGTGATTATCCTGTCATCGTGTCAGCGAAGTAGTACTGCGTGCAATTGATGCCAGTGAAACTATCAACAAAGATATGAAGAATCCCATAAAACCAGTTAAGTCGAACCCACAATTTGCCAGAGAGCGTCAGAATGGCGATTTGCTAACTGATCATCCGGAAAAAGGAGTTGCGACCACCAGAGCGAAGTACTTTCTTCGCTACTGGTCCCGCATTTCATAGTAACGCTGGTGAAGCCAAACTAGATTAAAGCAGCTTCTCGCCGTCAAGCTATTGATCACTACTTGGTGGTGATGATTGGTACTTTGACCAGTTTATTAAAGGTCATCACAAACCTCCGTGTGAAACTTGCAGAGAACCGACAACCTACCCCATTCCCACGTTTGTACATGTCCATCCATGGGACTTACTGCACGTGAGTGCTGATGACAATTCTCTCGTGTCGGCACCTAACTCATATGTTGAAGTTACTTCAGAGTTGATCGATTCTGAATACAAAATACACGTCATTTACTAGTCACTCATTTGATCAGCTGGCCACATTACTCTAGTTGATAAGATCCCAGTGATGGGACGAAACAAATGAATGAACTTTATAAACAATAAATCACGTGAAACAGCAAGTAAGATACTGGTTACCCACTTTGGCCCAATAGAGGTTAATCGATAGGTCTGAATATTAACCATCAATTATAATTTTAAATTCTATGTACATTTTCCATTAGACATGTAACAAACCAAAACCTATACACTAACTTATCGGATGAATACCAGTATTTTGTGATAGTACAAGACCACGAGGTAATCGTGCGATCGATATGGGGAAAAATGGTTGCTCGTACAACAGTTACCACAGATTCAATTCGGGGTAGATGTGTAAACTCTACAAATATCGGAAAAAGCAGATGGTATAAATTAACTTGTCTTGGTTAAAATAATCCACGATCCATAAGGTCCTCAATATCATTGTAAATCTTCTCCATCAGCTCTTTGTAGCTGTCTTCTTCCCCAAATATACAATTGAAGAAATCCATCTTCGTAAATCTGTCAACAGCTTCGCGAAACTTTTCCCGCGTTTGCTCACTTAAATGTCTTTCCATGATGCGTAAAGCCAGATCTCGTGATTCTTCGACGGTTTGCAACAACTTCTCTATCGTCGGAGTCACCCCGGGCATCAGACGATGCGTCGGTCTGCCGAGTCGAAGTACAATCTCCGCAGCCAAATGGCACCGATCGTGAAAATCGTAGGTCAAATTGACCTCCTCTTCGTTTAGAATATCCGAGGACGAATAGATGGTCAATCGAACGTTCATTTTCACGATTCTTTTGATATACATGGTTGCCAACCTTGACGAGCCCGAGTACAGCTTAAATAAACCACAGATGTTATCAAACAAGCGTACAGAAGCATCATCCAAAAACATTCGTAGTATACAGCTTGGTAGCGTACCTACCATTTGGTTTTGTAATTGTAGTGTGATGGAACGCACATTAAAGTCTTCCAACGTTGAATCATCCGATTCCGACTGTTCTGTATGATTCTCACTAGCCATGAGTCGTCTACCTGAGGAATCGATGAACACGTTGAATCAGTCAGTGAGTAAATTCAACGAGCCTGACACATTCTGTGATTCTTAAAAAAGTGGGCGATAAATTTGTACAACTATTATTGACTTGCAGCTGGAGATGGCAACAAGTCAACATCGTGCGTAATCCTATTGGTCCATTCTGATAAACTCCACCAATTGAGTTGGATACACAGGATGGAGTGGGACATTTTTGGGTGACAGTCTATCTCTACATGTCACTGGAAGACTGTGTATCCGCCCAGCGAACAGACGAATCAGAAGCAGCCAACCCAATCGATTTGCTTACTGAAAACAACAACTTAGGGAACAGACTTCAAGCCAGCACTTTCCATTTAACACACACATGTTGATATTACTGATGCATAATACGGAATATGATTAAGCTAAATTGAGTATCACACAACTGACTGAGAATATTCATATCAAATATGTGCTACGTTCAGTTTGATGCACGTTGGTGTTGTTGTGATTTCGTCTAGGTAGCTGACAGTAGCGACGTCAAATAGCCAGTAGGTTGGTAGTAATCGGTTCTGGTTACTTCTTGGCACTGGTTCCGTATCAAGGATAGGTAGCTGAAAAAACGAAAACTGACAGGAATGGTATAGTGGATAATGTTACAAGTAATCAACATTGACCAGTTTAACATACATAAACTGCAAACGTATACACTCTGAATGGAATATTAGGAAAATGATTTTCTCTTTGAATTATTAATCGTGACTACAACGAAAGTAAAAGCATTAACGTCAAAATGTCACGTGATATACTTTAAAACATTACAGCTGATTTGAAGTTAAATAGTCACCGAAATGTACCGATTGTTCAGAACAGTACTGAAAAGGCGAAGTGCCGTCATCTTCAACATTTGGGATATTTAAAAACTAGGAGACTAGTGATACACACCAAGGTTTCAATTAAGCTGTTGACAGCTGTTTAATTTTAAACGTATGCATGTAAACCAGAAATCGTCTGCCATCATGATGGCGGTGGCCAAGCTAGTGAGCTATTCTGATCCTGAGGGCTACGCTGTCTGGGACTTTGGTCATTCCGGGTTCAATCATATCGGATGGAACAAACGAGAGCAGCCAGCCAAAAATTGGTTACGTTCATGTGTATGTGGGTCATATTAGTGACTATGTAGTGGTACTTAGACAGTGAAGTACGAACTATACAGCAGAACTGCGGCAACATTAATGTCTGCTATGTACGGGGGAAGGGGATTATTAAAAAAACTCCCTCAAACAAAGAACACTTCGATTATCGAACAGTTGGCTGTGACCGCCGGAGTGTTATTCCGTACAGCCGAAAAACTCCGAATTTATCCTCAGAACGTTGGTCTAGTTCACAACACATTTACTGCTCGCAGTAGTAACCGGACTGAGTCGTGGACATCCTATTCATTTCGCCAATGGGCTGGGTTAGCCCCTCACTACCAAATGGTCCAGAATTTTGGAGTCATTAATTTCTGATGAGGTCCACCACGATAACCCTACATCAGTTTGTCTTGCAGGCTAGGATTCTGAGTCAGGGGCTCCTGATGGGGTCCCCAAAGAAACCATATTTTCTTTTGTTCCGAAAATCAAACTGTTAATTAAGAGATCCAGCTCCAGCTAAAACTCGTCATGTGGGTAAACCCAGGCTGTTGTCCGTTGGGACATGGAATGTGTGTACGCTACTGGATCGGTGCTGTTCCGGACGGCCGGATTGCCGTACCACACTGATCTCCATGGAACTGAGTCACTACCACATCAATATCACAGCCTCGGGTGGGACTAAGTTTGCAGACCAAGATAAGCTCTAAGCAGCAGGTGCTGGTTACACCTTCTACTAGATAGATTATTTGGCAGACGGGGCTGGGGAAAAATTTCCGTTCCGCAGTCGTTGATCGCATCGATGCTTTAATGGTAGGAGAACCACATGGCATCATCCTTCGAATCATGTCCATCCATCTGCAACTTGCCCGACGGAAGTGTGCCACGTCTGCTGGTATCTATGGTCCAACCATATTTCATACCGATGATACAAAAGGTCAATTTTATGATCATATTACTGATGAGTAGTCGGGGATTTGGTTAATTTCAAATTGAACATCACTCACAATTGATCGCATCTGTCGCATTCCCAGCTGCGATCAATTGTGAGTGATGTTCAATTTGAAATTAACCAAATCCCCGACTACTCATCAGTAATCTGAAATATCGCCTAGCAGGTCTAATGAGATCGGAGATTTCGACCTGTCTAGGAAGTCCTAATCGCGGGGTTATCGATTGGAGTTAACAGACAGTAACTGTGTCTCCATTTCGAGACGATCGGGCAACCTGATTATTACTCACAAGCGAAAGTGGTTGAGTGTTCACATATGACAATCCGATCGTGCCTAACGTGAGGTCAATGGCGCAGTGGTAAACATGGTTGCCTCAAGAACAGCATGTCCGTGGTTCAAGTCCCGGCAGTGATGATGATATGCACTACTGACGAGCTCTAATGAGAGCGAAACTCGAGTCCAGTGCTTCTTTTCGAAAGGGGCCGACTGGAAAGTCTATGGGAATGCGACAGCTGCGATCAATTGTGAGTGATGTTCAATTTGAAAATTTATGATCGTATGTCTGCCACGGTCCGGTCGGCACCGGCGAGTAGATGATTGTTTATTCTGAGTGACGTGAGTGCTCGAGTTGGGCGCGACTCACTGGCCTGATCAAGAGTCCTCGGACCCTACGCCATTGATTCAGTCAACGAGAACGGTGATCGACTGCTCCACCTGTGTACTACTCACGAGCTGGCCATCACAAACACCCGAGTCCAGCTGCATACGAACGACATCACGATGAGGTCGCTATTATTTGTTTCACTACGTGATTGTGCGGCAACGAGATGTTCGTGTAGTGCGTATCATGTGAGTGATGCACTGCGTCGAATGTATCACTGGTCATAGACTGGTCAGGATCACACATTTTATTCATGTTTGCAAACCTGTTAATTGCAAACTGTTCGGAGGGTTGCAGAAATTGGATGGTAAACTACTGGAGAGTCCGAAGACAAGAACGGCATTTTGCGAGTAGTCTTCGTTCCACACACCATGTGTGGAAACATCTCAGGTAACAGATTACGGTAGGCGACAACGAGACGGTCAGTATCCGGTGCCAAAGAAGTCTACGATCCACTGAAGGCGATTTTTGGTCCTTGCCCCCAGTCTACCAAAACACTGATTGAAAAGGACTCTGGCTTTTCATGCACCCAACCAGAGAACATCATGAAAGTGTGGTGCAAGCACTTTGGTTGCCTACTAGAACGACCACCAATCACTGACTAGGTGATAATGAATAGCCTGCCAAAACAATCTACCAAATCGTAACTTTCTCTCGCTCTGGTTTTTGGCATAAATCCGGACAGCTAACGTACAAGTGAAAAATGGAAGGACTGCCGATAATGGATTGCGGGAGGAGCTTCTGAAATGCGACGGCTAAGTTGCGAAATGTTTTTTTTCGGTTGGTTCACTCTATCTTGGATCGGGAACTAGTTGTGCAAGATATCAAGAAAGCGTTCATCGTATCTCTGTATTGGAGCAAGAAGAACAGACATAGCACCAAGTGTTACCCGAATACTAATAGGAATTCACCTGTGCTGACTCATTGTGCAACTTTTGGAAACTAATTTTTGCGAGGAGCAACGTGGATTTTGGATGAGTCTCGATATTGCTGCTCTCCAATTTCATTGGTAGTGCTGCAAACGTAAGCACAATCTGCATACCATATTTGTGGATTTTACCTTAACGTTTGATTTCATGAGATCTGAAGCGCAGTGGACGATGTCTGATAATTTAATGTATCCCGGTAAGTTCGTCAACGCAATTTGACTGTCACATGTCGGCATGAAGACCAAGATGCAATCGTATGGATCACCTCTGATGAGTTTAACATTGTCGCTGGCGTGAATCAATGTTGTGCCATAGCCCCAATCCTCTTGTAACCGTAAAAGACGTTTGGTCTGTGAAAATATTCATTACACGAACTCCCGTACAGGTTATGTTAAAACATGGCGCCAAGTTGTCATTCGTCCTGGTGGTACTTCCCTCATAGTGTGTACACACTATTCCAATAGTCGCTTCTAGTTCGTCGTCTTTCTGGCGTTGAGGCTTGCCCTGACTGTTACTTGTGTGTAGTATACCAATCACAAACTAGACTGTCTGTTGTACAACAGTCGTATTTAGTTTTGTTTGACTGCACTGTTAACAGTTGCTCGTTAGGATGCCGCACGGATGCCCGTTTGTTTAATATTCTAAGTTTCGGTGCCCCAAACGATGCGCATTCTTCCATTGGCAGATGATAGTGCGCCAATTGCACATAGCGGAGATGGACTTCAGCGACCTTATGCGGCTTTCTCGATTACGGCGTCCAAATTTGGTTTAGATATCAACGCAGACAAGAAACTTTCTTTCTTTCAGCTTTCTATTAGCGAGGATAATACGCCTACACCTGAAATCCAGTGGTAACGTTGTTTTTGTGCTATACGTAAAAAAAAGGTTGCGAACGTTTACATATACATTTTGGCCCTGAATAATTCGTGCTCATACATTCTGTCCGTACTGTTATTCACTTTCAGGTGTCTGCGGGCAGGTCTGATTCTTCTCTCTACCTCAGACTCTCAGAAAACAAACAAGGAAATGACGGGCTTTGCAATTTTGTCCATGCATTCGCATCGGCCAGCTTTTACCTGTTGTGAAGTAAAAAATCTCCTCCACGAGCTTGAACATATTAGCGCAACATCTGTGCTCATCTGTACTCATTTTATCCATGAAAAGTTCCAGGTTGCCAGCAACCGGTTCAGCTCACCCCAAGGTGTGGTTAAAATACTCCGTCTTATGTACGACCTATGACCGAGATGACACCAAATAGTAATAACCCCTTACACGTTCTCATAGGTGAGATCAGTTGTCTCAACTTGCCAAACGTTAGAAAGTAAAGCTACCAGATTTTACACCGCAAAGTGTTCGTTACCACGCGACATGCACCTCAGTATGTGAACTAACTGATGTTAGGCTTTTGAAACGTTCATTTCACCAATCATCGTAATCTGACGCTGAAGCGTAAAGAAACTGACACCAGGAAAATGTTATAACAGGAGCCGAGAGACAATCCGGTTGATCGAATATTTCAAAAAGACCTATCTAAGCATATTCTCAATCTATTATCCGTCGAACTCAGTTGGAAGCACTCTCAATGGGACTGAACTTTCGTGTGATTCAAAAGCGTACAAATAAAACCCCGATGGATGCACAATTTGCGATTTCGTATGCTCAGTTAAATGTTTCGGTTCTGACATTAATGCATAATGACAGTTAGCTGATGGCCCAGTTAGTTTATCTGTCACACAACTTCCAACGGTCTCCAAAACAACAAAAGTACTGTTTAACTGGTGAACACCTGGAAGTTATCCAATTACTGAAGAGATGAAAATATTGTAATTCAGAAGCGAAATAATGAGACCGCTGTTGTGATAAGGAATCGCCAAGAATATATGAAAAAGGCGGAAGAAATTCTCGAGGATTCCAGCAAATTCAGACGTGTAAACAAACCGGACAATGTCCTGTTAGTGGAGAAACAAATAGCCCGTGAGTTACAGACACTTTTATTGCTTGGTTTCATCAATGAACGACAATATTGCATGTTAAAACCTGTAGATACCAAGACTCCACAACTGCATGGTTTGCTTAAAACGCACAAATCGACTATCCCTATGTGGCCCATTTTGCCAATAAACTATTCTCCTTACCACCAGTCAGCAAAATGGCTGGCTGACATCTTAAAACCCTTTCGACAAAAATTATGTGCATATTTTGAAGGACCCTTTTGAAGTGATACCATTTATTGAAAACCTTATTATTGCCAGAGACACCATGTGTACTACTGATGTCAATTCTTTAATTACAAACGTGCAACTACGCGGAACGATAGATTTTAAGTGTGATTTCCTTTTATCCAACTCCATCTGTCTCCCGATTCCTGTTGACTGTTTGAAGCGTTTACATTTACTTTGCACGGAAAATGTGGGATTTTATTTTTCGGGTAAGGGCTTTCAGCAGATAGACGGCTTAGCCATGGGGAGCCCACTCGGCCCTGTTTTGGCCGATGTGTTCACGGCCAAAGTTGAACAAGCATTGCTTTTAGTTGGGGACGAGTTGAAACTCCACAAACAGTATGTTGACGATATGTTCTTGATTGGACTAGACAAGAAACATGTAGAAAGAACGATTATAGCTTTTAACTCAGCCCACCCAAATCTGTCAGTCACAGTTGAGTACGAGGGTGAGAACAGTTTGCCCTTCTTGGACATCCTGATTAGGCGCCGTTCAGACAGTTCTATCAAACGTTCTGTGTACCGTAAACCAACATAGATGGGACAATACATGAACTTCATGAATTTTGCTCCTATTGCACACAAAAGATCGCTA